>OY856413.1:1039692196-1039694696 GCA_963693085.1 Alisma plantago-aquatica | reverse complement strand
TGAAGATATGTGGAGTTCACTTAATCGAAGCCCGGAGTCAAGGAGTAATTCAGTTTTACATGATGTGGTGGTGTCGGTGGATATAAACATGTACATACGATATACTGAAGCAACTACTTCATTAGATTATCTCTGACGAGAAGCATCTCTTTCCTCCGGCTATCTTCTTAGAGACAAGGAATTGAATAATTAACATCATCTGTCCTACTCTAGAATGATTAATCAGACTTTCAGAAACACTAAACCCAGTTAGGATCCAGTGTTATATAGTTAGTTCACATCTTTTGTTCATTTCAGATTTGTTGTGATTCCATTCAGAAGAAATATATGCTGCAGATATGTCTGCATCTGATGTATAAAAAAGCAAGGATGTTGACGAATTCTCCACTTTTACTAGTAAATTATGGACCGAATTGTATGCATCAATGACCATACGATTTGACTCATGCTATGATTTGAGTTGTACTAACTAGTGTTATACTAATTTCTTTTGTTCTCAGTAGATACGTTAAGATCTGTCAAGTTTATTATAATGACAAAATGATGTCTGGTCGTTGTTTTGCTGTTTAACAATCAGGAAAAAGACAACGGTTAACTCCTGCATTTTCTTAACAATTCAAACGTTGCTGACACATTAGTTTACCCGAGAGATATATGGGAATTAAAATGAAACACAGCCCCATGGAGACCAAGTATATACGGGATGAGTGGATCACGTCTGTCCAGGTGAATTCAAGTAGAAGGGTGCAGTCCACCTTTGCTACGACAGGATGAAGCGGCAAGTTAAACAAAATAACTAGAAAAACTGTTTCTAGAGTATCATACACTAAACACGGGAGCGGAGCAAAGACTAGCTTAACACTTATAGGATTTTAGTTTGTCATGGTTAAGGACTCAATGTGAAGAAACATCAGCCAAGTGGGACGTGATAACAAGCAAAATTGGTTGTCTGCAGTCTGCACAGACATACATCCGCGGCAGGTCGGCATGAAGTACTTTTCTGGGGTTGGGTTTTGTAGCTAAGAAGTAGGCATCTGCGTTAACAACACGAACATCGCCACGCCCAAATCCAACCAAATCTTGACGTGGATGTAGCGTGTTCGTGGGGATTATAGACGTTATTAACAGATCTCCAACAATGGTTGTGAAACTACAAATTGAGTAGTAGGGCTGTTGAAGAACAAGACGACCATAAGGTCCGGCTGTGTGCTCAGTCCCATTAGAGATGATATGTTATGAAGTTTTAGAAACGGCTGGTGGAAGGAAACTAATACTCGCACTCAGTCCGCACGGTCCGCACAGTTACAGCGTCCGCAATATACATATATATATAAATATGTATATGTATACATATGTATGTATATATATATATGCATATGCATATACATATATATATATATAGTGATATATGTATATATATACACATATATACACATATATGTATATACATATATATATCATCATCATCATCATCTAAGCCTCAATCCCAACTATGTTGGGGTCGGCTACATGGATCCTTCGTTTCCATTCAGCTCTATCATGGGTCATATTCTGATTGAGATGTAGAGATTCAAAATCTCTCTTTATAAGCTCATCCCATGTTAATTTAGGCCTTCCTCTTCTTCTATTTATAGTGTTTGGCTCAATAGCATTGCTTCGTATAGGCGCACTAGTAGGTCTGCGTTGCACATGTCCGTACCATCTGAGTCGGCCCTCACGCAACTTGTCCTCAATGCTCGCCACCCCCACTTTATTCCTGATATAGTCATTTCTCAAACGATCTTTTCTTGTCTTCCCACACATCCATCTCAGCATACGCATTTCAGCCACGTTCATCTTGTTGAGACCTTGTTTCTTCACCGCCCAACATTCACTCCCATAGAGCATGGCTGGTCGTATAGTTGTTCTATAAAACTTACTTTTTAACCTGAGAGGGATCTTCTGATCGCATAAAACTCCAGTTGCACTCCTCCATTTCAACCATCCTGCAGTAATCCGATGACAAACATCATTTTGGACATCCCCGTCTGTTTGAATAATAGAACCTAAGTAACGAAATTTGTCACATTTTGGTATATCTACTCCGTCCAACTTGGCTCCATCATTCACACTGCGAGATTGGCTGAAATTGCAATGCATATACTCAGTTTTGCTCCTGCTAATCATCAATCCATTTGATTCCAATGCCTTTCTCCAACATTCAACTTTATCATTCAATCCATCTTTTGTTTCGTCAATCAAAACAATATCATCAGCAAATAACATACACCAAGGAATATCATCCTGAACATTCTTTGTTAACTCATCCATAACCAAAACGAATAGATATGGGCTGAGTGTGGATCCTTGGTGTACCCCAACTGTAATAGGAAAAGTTGGTGTCTCTCCTCCAGGAGTCTTGACACTTGCAGTAGAGCTATCATACATGTCTTTGATCAAGTCAATGTATTGGATAGGCACACCCTTTTTCTTCAAAACCATCCATAACACTTCTCTGGGT
>OY856413.1:1039384696-1039687196 GCA_963693085.1 Alisma plantago-aquatica | reverse complement strand
GGTTCATGTAAGACAAAATATATTAAGTGGTAAAAGAAATTTTGACGGCTGGTCCATTTCGGTATTTGACAGTCACAGGTACAATACAGTTTTATGAGTTTTGACGATTTGAACAAAATTTTGAACAATATCTCAATGATAAAGTGGCAGTGTCTCACATGATGTAGAGATATTCGATCAGTTAATCAGTGCAGCCAAGGAATCTTAGAATGTTGTACTCAAGAGCCAAAGGGATCTCAAAAGTGCACATGGGAAAGAATTCACTTATCTCAAGACTACAAATGAAGCTAGCAAGTTGCATCTAGTAGGCTATGCCAATGCTTACTGTATGGTGACAAGAGATAGTCTTCAATGACCACCTAGTCAAGTGGACGAGTGAAAAGAAAACAAATTGATGTTGCCAATTCTAGAATTTGAGTTGAATAGCGTACAATGGGCAATCCTTTTGTTAAATGCAACAGGTGTGATCGATCTTGTTTAAGTTGGTAATCCAAGTACATAGACCTCTAACATTAATGTTTGACTATCAAGTAGTTATCCACATCGATAAGTATCTTATCTTTCATGAGGACACAAATCACAAGTTTGACTTATCACTTTATTAATAAATAGGTGATGAGCAAAACAATTCATACACCATTTATGTGAACTAGAGTCAATGGCTATACTTGCTAAGCCGTTGAATCCATGCCTCTTCAAGTCTGTTGGTTACAACTTACAAGCGAGGTTTAAGGATGAAAATGTTCATTTTTTATATGGTTTGCAATGGTCAAAAAACATAAATTCATATTGAAATTTCAACATTTCCGTCCTTAATAATTTCAACATTTCCAAACAATTTCAACACCAAAATGAGGGGATTAACTCACAAAGTTGTACCAAACAATCTACAATCCAAAATACACACTTCTAAGCAATTACATATTGAATGTGTGTTATTCGGTAGGTCAACATTTGTGAGCAAGGAGTACCAATCCGTATGCATGGGAAGTTCGATGGCAAATTTGATGGTGAAATGAAGGAATAAATTTATGCATTTTGTAAGCACATTATAAAGACATAAAGACAATAAGTTATGCAATGTATCTTATATTGAATATGGGGGGGGGGTATATTTATGCTATTTTAGTCTATTATACCTAGCAATTTCGATGATGATGTGAAGGAATCAACTTCTCAATCTGACAAGCACAATATTTTGAATTTGGGCAGATCTAGAGCTTGCATATTGCCTATTTTTGGTTACTTGTTATAACTATTAAGTATTGATGGAACCAGTGTTTTAAAAAGCGTCCTAGGCGGTCGCTTAATCGCCACAAGGTGATGGCCGATTAAAATGTGCCATAAGCGCCGCTTGAGTGGATTTGAGAAAAGCGGTCGCTTTTTGCCCGCTTAACCCCCCTTTTCCCGCTTGTTCCCCGCTTTTGCCCGCGTTTTTAAAAAAATTGTTGTAAACATATAACATTAAGTACATTATATGCCCCGATTAGTATTGACTATAATATATTAAACTAGCATACATTAAATGTTCTATGATATACCTAGTTCTAATTTAGAATGCATACTTTGTATGTAAGCTGTAATGATATGGTACTTTTGTGATGTATCCAAGTATATTATAGGTAACTATTATCTAATTTAGAATGCGCACTTTGATTAAATGTAATTCTGTAATGTATGACTATTTGATGATGTGCAAATGTAACAATACGTTTGTAAGCTAGCTATGATAGGTTTTTTGTTTACTGTTTAGCTATGTAAACATGTGATATAAAATTGTTTTTGTATCTTGTATATACACTTATTATTTAATGTGTAGGGTGCTTTATCTATGACAAGTATATTGTTTACTATATTATATAGATACAACCATTTTTGTATAGTTGTGATATAAACTATTTGGGTGTTTTATATTGTCTTGTACAATGTTTAGATATGTATAAATAAATTCAAAAATATAGTATTTATATACATATGTATGTAATATTGCATAAAAGTTTATAGGAATTGAAAATCCGCTTTTCTAAAAAGCGCCCGCTTAATCGCCCGCCTGGCGATTAATCGGCTACAAGGTCCCGTCCGCACGCTTCCCGCTTTGCGCTTTTTAAAACCTTGGATGGAACAATGTAGGAGTGGAAGATGGTAGTCAAAATAGTGTTTTGTTTAATATGCCTCGAATACGAGCTAGAAGGCCTCTAAATGTAGTAGTGTGACAAAGTGGAATTTCACATTTAATTTAGCCAATTAATTTGGAGCCCTTTGTAAATACTATTGTTCAATTTGACTCCACTTCGTAATGTCAAAGTTCATTGAAATTATGAAGTGGGGACTATATAAAAAACCCTACCTTGAGGCTCTCGAGGCTTACGCCTCGAGGCAAGGCTATCCCATTTGCGCCTCGAGGTTTACGCCTTGATGTCCTTGATTGAGGCTTATGCCTAACAATGTCTGAGGCTCGCCTCAAAGCACTGAGGCTCTGAGGCTTAGCTGAGGCACAAGCCTCGATCTGGATGATAACATATTATGTTAACCACCAAATTTCCTACTAATCACATTTCTAAAAACACTTTCAAAAAATAATATTCAGCGTTCATCATCGTCATCATCTAAGCCTGATGCTGATGGAGATTAAGAACTCAGAATATTATTTTTTGAATAAAGTGTTTTTAGAATCTTATTAGTAGAAAATTTGGTGGTTAACATAATACGTTATCATCCAGAAAATATTCAAAGTTGTTGTAGTTTATTATAACTCTTTTATTACTAAAATTTTTAATTATCATTCTCTAAGTGACGTCTTTCAATCTTCCTTGGTATATTATCTTTGTTTCCCACCTTCTTATTTACTATGTGGGTGAATTTCATCTCATTGTTAACTAATTTTAGATCCTTGTTTTTACTAATTCCAATTCTATGTCTCTTACTTTCTCTTTGTTAATTACATATTTTGATCTAATAGTATAATTAATTGATATATTATTACTTCTACGCATATTCTTCATTATCATGGTGGTCTTTAATTTCTTTTTATCCTTATTATGTTTCATATATAATATCTATTTCATTCTAGTTTTGTTTGTATATACATATTTATGCTACACAAATGCATATACACAAAAGATCATGGGTCAAATAGGAAAGCATATCTTTCTATGATGAAAAATTAGATCTTGGACAAATCAAGGTCAAATACGAGTCAAACATCCTTGGTTGGATGGAAAACATCAGGGGTCATCAAAAATTGGGCCGTTGAAGGGTTGACTATGGTCGGTTTGGGATGGGCTGCGGTTGTGCACATGCCCTAGCTTGTCTTACTTTTGAGGATTTGGGCCCAACCGAGAAAATCTTAGGGTACCTACCCTGATGTGTCGCAACTTCCAGCCACGCGAGACTCCTGTCTCTGCACGTGTCTGTCACCAGTAGGTACTTCTCGAAGGAAAAGGGGCAGACTCCAGTGTTAACATGGGAATTTATTGTGCTCAAAAAGGTTGTTGGTCCATTGCACAACGGCCAGCCTCCTCGCACCATGGGTGTCGGATCTGATCTAGCTCGGTGTTTGGAGCCTTATGTCTCCAATTGGGAGTGCCACCGTGGAAGCTTTGATTTTGAGGAGCTCCTTCGAGGTTGCAAGGCCTCAACGTCGTGTCCTGAGGCCATGAATATTCTCGTGGCCGCTCCAGATTCTCAAAAAACCATTGTTGGGGAAAATGCTGTCTCACAAACATCTCACTGACAAGAGGGTGTCTTGGTGGCGTTGGCTTTGTTTTAGACATGGTAACAAAAGTCTCTTAATTTTACAAAAAATTGTCGATTTTTTGTGATTTATTAGGATCCTGAATTGCTTCTAAATGTTCAACACGACTAATACACTGATCGCCGATTTTTTGTGACTTTTCACGATTTATCCCACTTTTTCATGATTTATATGATTTTTTCACGATTTTTCAAGACTTTCCACGATTTTTTTCTTTTAAGCCACTCTTTTCTTACCAAACGAAGTACATAAAACTCCTGATAAACACTAAACCTCCAACCCTCCACTCTTCCGACCGTCCAATGTTATTGCTCAACTATTCTTTAATTCTTTTCCTAATTTTTCACTCAGTGTCTTGTGATCTAAATAGATACATGTATCTGATATGTATGTGTACATATCATCATCATCATCATCTAAGCCTCAATCCCAACTATGTTGGGGTCGGCTACATGGATCCTTCGTTTCCATTCAGCTCTATCATGGGCCATATTCTGATTGAGATGTAGAGATTCAAAATCTCTCTTTATAAGCTCATCCCATGTTAATTTAGGCCTTCCTCTTCTTCTATTTATGTGTGCATACATGCATACAAATATGCATACATATATATATGGCCGATGCCGACAAGGAGTAGCTCAAGTGATCAAGCACGGTGTCTCCTCACGAAGAGACCCGAGTTCGAATCCCAGCTGTCGCCTTGGTTTATCACCCTCCCGGACGTTCGGCCTCCGTCACGGGCGTGGGAGAGGGGGAGAGAATGCCTCTCTTTATCCCATATATATATGGCCGACAAGGAGTGGCTCAAGTGGTCAAACACGGTGTCCCCTAACAAAGGGACCCGGGTTCGAATCCCAGCTGCCGCCTTGATTTACCACCCTCCCAAGCATTCGGCCTTCACCATGGGCTTGGGAGAGGGGGAGAGAATGCTTATATATATATGTATATTTACATGTGCATATATAGATGACTTATTCTCATTTATTTCTGAATAGTTGACCAAATGTTGACTAAAATTTATCGATTTTTTCACGATTCAAGATTTTTTGCGGATTCCGGATTTTTTTGCCAACCAAAAAATTGTCGAATCCCAAATTTGTCACTATGTACAAAGTCAAAGGAGGTTACTCATGAAGCAAAGCAACGCAAAAATGAAGGGGTTAAGGAAGAAAGGAAGTAGGAAAGTTTTTGTACGAATGTGTTGGGCCTTCCTAACCCTCTCCTCACATAAAGTATAGATGGGTTTTTTATTATTATTGCCTAAAAGGTACTCAATGAAATAGCAGTTACCTTCATCTTGATTATGACAATAAACTTTTTTTTTCTTCCAAAATGACTGGCGTCAATTACCAAACAGCCGCACTAAAGTTAAGGGAATGGTTGTTTAAGGAAATATTCATTGTAATTGATCAACCACTTAGGACACAAGCAATGTATCAGAAAGCGGGAAGCCGGAGGCGTGCGGACAGCACCCTGTAACCGATTAAGCGGTAGGCGGGCGATTAAGCGGGCGATTTTTTAATAAGCGGGTGTCCAAATTTTATATATTTTTATACAAAATTACATGTATGTGTATATAAAAAATATATTTATAATGAACTTCTATACATATCTAATCAGCAAATCAGTAATTAACTAAGTATTCATCAATACTTACTATTAATCAGTATCTCTAATCACTAAAATCAGCAAGCAGATCAGTAATTGTAAATAACAAACTATGAATTGTTGAATTAAAGTAATCACTAAAGTAATACTAACCAGTAGTACCAATCATTAATCACTGAAAGCAGCAAGGAAATCAGTAAAACTAATCATGCATTACTAGTATAATAGAGCAATAGGATATTTACTTAGATGCATTACAGTAGTACCCAATTATTACAGCTTACACACAAAGTATGCATTCTAAATTAGGACTAGCTAGCTATATCATAGAACATTTAATGTATACAAGTTTCATATATTATAGTCAACACTACTAGGACTATGTAATTAATTAATGTTAGATGCTTACATTAGGATTTTTAAACAAAAGCGGGAAAAAAGCTTGAAAAAGCGGGTGAGGCGGGCAAAAAGCAGGTGATTATGTTCCAAAACAATTAAGCGGGCGCTTAGGGGCTAAATTAGGCGGATGAGGGTCATGGGCGCTTAAGCGGCCCGCCTGGCCGTTTTTTAATTCACTGGCCACAAGTCACTCGATTGTCAAGCATTATTTCCCAAAGCAACATCTCCTTCTGAAAGTTGTAGCTCTTGAGTGGCGTATTTAAAAGAGTTGGAATTTTAAATAGGGTTTCCTTATGACGTAAACTCCCCCTTGACCAAAAGGGAACCCATAATAACTTTGTTTACCATTCAAACAACTTCCTTATCAACATACAATAAATTTTACGCTGTCATGTATACTTGTCAATACATATTAGAAGACTTTTCTATGGTAACAAAAATATCACTAGGTTATATGATTACATTCGTTTGTCCAACAAGTATTGTTAATTGATTGGAGAGAGGGAATAGGAAATTAAAGTAATGTTTGACCATCAACAAAAACCAAAAATATATCAATAAAATCACAAAATTGTTTCAATAAAATTTGGATCTTTCGAACACTTTTTCAATTATTTTAAAATCTCATCAACCTACTGGTGTGATAGACATTTAAAGATCATTGAAATTATGAGGTGGGGTCAAATTCAGCAATCGTATATACAAAGGATGCCACATTAATTCGTTAATTTGATTGTGAAATTCCACTTCATCACAAATAGCTCCTCCCCAAAGAGCTAATAACAAATACAAAAATCTATATATTACATTTCTTAGAAATGTGTGAAATTGATCAAAACATTGAAATCTTGCAAATAATGGCCAAAGTAGGGAAAATTTTAGTAACACTGTGGAGTTTCAAATTTTTTTGACAAATTACTAAAGTGTTTTCATATTGTAGTTCTTTTGTGAAAAAATTGTGAAATGCATGACCCATGATTGTGGCATCATCATTTCTATACCCATCCTTGTCGAATTTTGCAATTTTGATCCAAACTTAAATCTATGCTTGAGGGGCGCATCGTTTTTCCTTATTTCCTTCCTACCGATATGCAATCTTCTGTATTATAATAGAAAAAGCGGGTGACGGTTATCAGACTTATCCTGAAAGTTTCATGCTTCAATGCTCATCAACAGCCTCAACATCTAGAGCTTTTGGTGTGGTTAGTGGTTCAAACAAAGAATTTACTATTGGCTATTGTAAGTTTGCAAGGTCCTAAAAAGTATTAAGTTGTCACTGCCATCAGCAACTGGTCCATGAGTCCATGACCTGAAAGTATTCTGATGGTGACTACTGAATAGAAAAAAACCTCAATTCGTTATGAATCTTATGATGAAGAACTTAGAAGTAGAGTAGTAAACTACATATACAAAACGATTGAACGAATTACACAACGTCCCCGCCTGATAGGCAATACAGCGTATCCTAAAGTGAATCAGAGTCTAAAATTTCTATTATCATTATATCTGTATACCAAAGTAAAAAGGGATGTCATCTGTGAAGGCGCAAACTGTTAATTAGCATGGCTATGAAATTACAGTTTACATTGTTATGGATCCATTGGGCTGATAAGATAGCATACCTTTTATGGTGAAACTGACATAGTAAAAGTGTCAGTTATGGAAGCAAACTGTAGAACCATATCACGACTTGGCAGCCAGAGGAGAGTAGCATGGCATTTGACAACCACTCTCTATGTAACCCCGATACAGGACTAAACCTGGCGAGGAACCAAGTAGACATAAATATAGCTAGGCAATCCCCTTGGCAGATCGATAGAGTAAAAGGAGGCTTCTGCAGTATCAGACAGCAACATTCTGCAGCGTTCTAAAAGGAGGCTTCTACAGTATCAGACAGCGAGTGCTTCTGTTTTCAGTTTACACATTCGTTTGAATGCTCCACTATCAGCCAGCAACGTTCTGTGGCGTTCTATAGTACCTCTGACCGGCGAGGTGGATATATAGAGTATGTGAGCCACATTCACAAATCAACTGTTGTAAATCTTATATCCTTGATCGCCTATCCTGAAGAGTCAACTGTGGTAAAAATCCTACAGCTCTAGCCTCCTTATGCCTTCCTATGCCAGCCTTGATCAGCAATTACCAATTGGCTTGGCAAATGCAACTTTATCTGGTAGAAGAAATGATGCACAAAGCATCCATTTTCCTGGTGCTACAAGCCGAACTCTACACATCCCAATCTCGATAGCAGGCTCTCGGAATGCTAATTTGATTCGTTCCTGGAAATCAAACTCGGGATCATCCAACTTGGAGAATCCATAGACATGGATTTTTGGCAGTATAAGGTTTGCAGCCTTTGGCCTCTGATAAAAAATGCCCCTGAAAGCACCAACAAACTCCAAGGAATCGGACGGTAAGTTCATAACCACTTGTGTTATGGGATGGCGCAGTTCAGTTGAAAAAATTGAGCTGATAAACCTCCTACCATCCATATTATAAGCCTGAATTTTCCTGTCTAGTTTGTTGTGGACTATATTTCTTTCGAGATAATCCACAGCAACTGGGTTCAAATCATTAGCATACACGTATTTGACTTTCTTGGCAGCTTGGATGGCAATGGGGCCAACGCCAGCAAAAACATCGCATACAACATCATTTTCTGAGAAAGTATAAACGAGCCTCTGCCTTTCAGTAGCCAGTCGAGAGTTCCAGTAAACTTTTGCCAGATCAACATGGAACCGGGTTCCATTCTCTACGACAGTAGTTACCAAAGAGTGATTCCCAGCTAATACTTCAAGTTCCATTGTCCTGTACTCGTTTTGAATGACATCAATCTTGTTGACAACTGTCTCTATCTTTGGCCTGTTCTTATCTAAGATAACCTGGGCAATAAGCTTCTTGTAAGGCAGGTGTTCCTCCTTCAGATTCAGATGAGCAATATGTCCCACGGTTTCAAAAGCTGAGGGGACTATCATGCCCTGGGGCAGTAATGCCTCCAAAATTTCGTTCATAGGCCAATAATCATAAAACAAAGTCAGCTTGCAGCGCACAAGCTCAATTTTTGATTGCCTGTTACGGTCTGGGGTATTACCATTGATAACAGTTTTGATGGCCTGAGGCAGCTCATCAGTACCTTTACTGGCGTATTGATCATCTAACAGCAGCAATCTCGTAGACCCCCGCCATACCCCATGATCAAACCCCTCCTCTCCGAGTAGACCGCTTAAGTTTTCCCCGTCAGGAGCAGAAGCATCGTTGATTACCTCTATTGTCATAAAGACACCCTTCCGTTTCCTCCTCCCCCCAGCATCGTCACCCTCTTCCCCCTTATCGCCATTCTTCTTTTTCTTCGGCCTTGAGATCTTAGCAAGGCTCCGGAATTTCAGAAAACCTCGGCAGTTAAATTCCTTGGACAGCTTCTCCCTGTACAAAACTGGACTCAGAGGCGTGTACTCACTATCATCCCCCTGCGGCTCTGCAAGGGACCTCAATCTGCTGCCGTCGTTTGCACCGCTGCTTAGCAGCTTCTGTACCGTGGGGTCCATTTCATCGCCAGCGACCCTGGCAACGTTGCGGATGCGAGGCCAATTAAGCAGATGGCCCCGGAGGCGTCCCTCCAGGGCCGAGCACTCCTCCGCAGGGACACGAAGAGCTGCTAGGTCGAAAACACGAGTGAAGTCATAGCGGTTAAGGAAGCCGCCGCTGTCTTCGCTTCCATTGATACCTTCGTCGGAGCTTGGGCGGGGCGGAACTCGGCGACCCTTGGACAGATACGGGCCATGGTGATAATGTGCAGCCAACTGACTGCTATCTAAGATGAGAGGGAGAGAAGAAGAGAGACTGCAGAATACCGAAATAAGACCACGGTGCTTGCTGGAGTGTGCTGTGAAAATTGGGGCGGTGGCTCGGGCGGGGAGGACGAATGAAGAGAGGCCAATCCTGTTGGGAGAAACAAGCAAAGTATGCATCGCCCTTGAGGCTTGAGGTGTGTAACCGGTCGGTCGGTGACCACCTGCAAATACGGAGCTCAGAAAAAGATGAAAAGGCGTGCACCTAGGGCTCGACCGTGTCGATTCGGACTACCCACAGCGCTATACTCGAGCGAGTAGCCAGGACAATGCACTGGTCAGTGACACACCTTACCTTACCGGCAGGAGGAAGACGCCACGGATACAAGAGTCTTTTTTTGCACGTGCATCACAACCAAGTCAGAATATAACTATCACAATATGAATATATCAATGAACTACTCCAAAATGACATTGTTACCCGTATGAATTGCATCATAATTAAATTGTTGATTGCTTTCATGCTTTGTATCTACTTGCATATGGAAGATGAAATGCATGCCAATAAGTTGAGATCATCATTTCTCAATGAGTTCACAGATCTTGTTACAATTATGTGCTCCTTACTTCTTTGTGGAAAAATATAGAAGATTTGTCTGAAGTCACCACCAAATACAATGATTGTCCCAAACTATAAGGATAGTTCTTTATCATTGATACTTTGTGCCAATCCATAAGCATACTTCTTTGAAGTTACATGAATAGATCAACTATATGAATTGATTTTAAAGACATAAGAAAATGAAGACATATTCAGTTGCTATTTTAGATTTCTTTAGTAGTTAAATGAGAATTTTAACATTGAGGATACTTACCATGAGACTGAGTGACGTTAGCATAAGCGGCTTGTATTAAATAGACATTCTACTTGTTTTCCAAATAGAGTAGAATGATTGCATCGTAATTTTTAGAAGAATATATTTGTAACTTTTCTTCATCTTTTTCGGGCACTGTTATGTTTTTAAAGAATAAATGTTAGTTATAAGCATGTTGTAAAAAAATAATTACTACATTTAAAAAATGTAATAAATATTGATCTCTTACATGAAAGTATATCTCATTCATCTAGATAATTCCGACAGAAGATAATACTTCAGTGTAGACAATATTTCTAGTTGTCGTGGTAATTGTCTTTTTCGTGATAGCTAGTTTGATGAGAAGTTTTAGATCTCTCGATGATTTCACTCTAGATAGAGCAACATATAACTGGCCATGAGAGAATACTGGCTTAGGCAAATATATTTCAACTTTTTCTAAAGTTTGTCCTTGTGCTTTATTGATTGTCATTGCAAAACACAACTGAACTGGAAATTGTACTCTCTTAAATGCAAATGGGAGTTTTTCATGGTCTTTCGGCATCAATGGAACTCTAGGTATGAATACTCTTTGTCCTGTCTTATGTTCAATAGCTATTTCAGCATCAATGATATTTCGAGTGAAGTTTTTACAAATAAGTTGTGTCGTTACAAAGACCTACAAAAGGATCAATATTTCTCAATAACATAATTGGACAGTTTCTTTCCAGAACCAACTTGTGAGGTGGAAGACTAGCAGGAGTCAAAAAATCAAGAAATTCTTCTTCTTGAAACTGATTGGTCTTATCAATCGCTGAATCAAAGCTAAAGCATTCTTTCTTGTCACCAAGAAATCTATCGATCAATATATCATTTATTTCATCAACAAATTCATTTTTTGTAGTCTGAATTGCATGATTTGTTAAAGAACATAATCTATCTTCATGACATGTAAGCTCAAGAAAAATTGTAGATATTAATTCCTGCTTGGAAGATGTGTCATCAATATATGGAATGACCATGTCTGGAGGTAAATCAATTTCATCACCAACTATAGGCTCTTTTGTTCCATTTCCAACTTGAACCAAATAATCGTTGAATATTGGATTTGATATAGTTCTCATATTTTATATTAGTCGCAACTTCTCAACATGTTCCCATAGTTTTGATTTTTAAAAACTCATCAAGATTGTTTGTTCTTTCCCTTCTTGTGGTATAACAGGAAGAATCTGTCTAAAGTCACCACCAAAAATGACAATTTTTCCTCCAAAAAGTAATGTAGTGCCCGTCATATCTTGCAATAAAAGATCCAATGATTCAATTGTTTATTTTTTTACCATGGATACCTCATCCCATACTATAAGTTTAGTTCTTCGAAGCAATTCACCCGATTACTTTGCTTTGAAATATTACATACTTTTTGTTCTTCAGTGTTCAATGGTATTTTAAACCTTGAATGTGCAGTTCGACCAAATGCTAGTAGAGATGCAGCGACCCCAGAGGATGCAGTTGCAAGTTCTATTTGACCACATGATCTTACTTTAGCAAGCAAAGCATGATATACAAATGTTTTTCATGTTCCTCCTGGACCATCAATAAAAAATACTCCTTGTTCTCCACTATTTAATCTATCTGTGATAATCCTATAAGCACAACTTTGACCATAATTTAGTTGTGAAATTGATAAAATATCTTCATCAGATACAATAATTTTTAATTCCTCTTTTACTTCTTTATATAACTTATCATGTTCGTCTTAAACAATAGATGGTAAGTTGAAGTATGATAGATTTCTCCCCATTGATTCTAAGAACATATTAATATTCCTCAAAGCACTCATATGAGCATTGGTTCAATCTATTTCGTCAAGATTGTAAAAGTCCTCACTCATTTGATTTTTGAACTTATCCAGAGTTGTATAGGGCTGATAAAAGCACAATAGACAATTATATTAGAAAATAATTGTCGTAGATATGAAGGCATTTGGAAAATCACTGCTTAATCCAGAGATTCTTCAATACTATTATCTGTTTCCAGTAGACCAAACCTTTCGACTGCCTCTTGAAATGTTTTATATTGTTCTCCATTGACAGTTTTCAGATCCTGAAAAGATTTCACACCTTTCACATGATTAATTAAACAACGCAAGTAATATCATTCACCTTCAAAGGGTCTTGCAAATACCAGCCTTCCAATAGAATTCTTTTTCTTTCTTCTATTCCATGATCGAGAATTCTTATCCCAAGCATAATGCTCAGGAAGTTCCTTATATAGATATTTTTGAGCTTCCACATCAATACATTTTTTTTCTAAAGTACTTTGTTAGCATTGTCTTGGAGAAATGTTCATTCTGTAAAATAGTTAACAAATCTTGATTTTCATGAAATGTAATAGTTTGCATATCTTCAAGGTGAAGTTGTAGAGATAATACAGATGGATGCATTTCATTAAGAGGAAATTGATAAATTCTCCATGTTGCCTCTTGTGGTGATACCCAGCATCCAGATACATATTGTGAAATTTCATCATGCACATTCTTCGACTGGTTGTCATTCAATTGAAACAATACACGATCGTGCCCTTTGTATATGTACTTGTATAAGTACTTCACTGCTTTAATTGAAGAACATATCTTGACATTTATATGGCAGTTATACTTTGCTAACATAAAAGAGTTATAAGGAATGTTCCAACGATTATCAATCTGGTTAGAACCAATCTTTTCCAAAACACCAGTATCTCTTTGCCTATACAAAGGGTACACATTTTTTGCTTGAGTTGTTATTGAGCAGAAGTCTTTTGGGTAATGGTTCTTGCATTTTCCATCCTTCATATAAACACTATTTGGATTTGAGCATGCAATGTATCTGATGTAAACCTTAAATCTTTGATTCTCAACACGAGTAATGGTTCCAATGAGCCCACCATGTTATTTCAATGCCAACGAGCTAAAAAATGATATTAGAAACAAACTAGAGCTCCACCATAACCTTCAACCATAGAATTAATAGAATTGAGGATCTAGAAGCCATTATTTAAGACCAAATAATAAAAATAAGCTTGAACACCAAGTTCATTAGGAAAAACTAAATGTGACACCATCAAATTCTCTACGAATCATTGAATGGAAGCATTAATTATTCCATCACTGTAAAAGGGTGAAGAAAGGTGAAAATTGGGATTACCACATCATAGGTGAAATTGTAAGTTTCTCTAGTTTCTTGATGTTTTTATGAGTAGCTCTAGACCTTATTGGATCTTCATGATGGCCAAATCACATTTGAATAATTCAAGGTGAACATGCCCCTCTTTAGTAAATATGTTTGGGCACCATGATTCATTTCAGTGAGGGGCAGGCAATCAAATCACATCTCAAAAGAGGGATCCAAACCCTCACCAACCCCATCAAAAAATTTAGTTTAGAGAAACATGATAAGGTAAGGGAGGTATCTGTGGGTGTTCGAGTACCTTCACGGTGGTTTAGGGTTGTTTCATGGAGATAATCCTATGGCACAAAGGACTAAAACTATTAGAAGGAAACACAAATATGGAAACATAGGAATATGGGAGACTTGGGTGATGGTCATTCTTGATGGCACGAGCCTTTAGATCTTTGGGCTGTAAGATCATTCTTGTAGGGACAGTCATGTTGCGGTCTTCTTGGCATGGCCATGATGGCCAACAGAGCCATGTTGGTGAACTTGCTGGAGCTATTTGTCAACTTGGATTTTAAATGTAACTTTTGCATTGGCAACACAATTTTTCCTTGTCACTACGATTGTGCTAGGGGTTTTTACTTACACTTTCATCTTCTCTTTGATTATCTATGGAGCTCTTTGCTTTGGATTGACTCCTGGACACTAGGGGTATTGATAACACCCATTTTATGGCCATTTATAGCCTACATTTCATTGTCAAAACTTCCCTCTAAATTGTTTTTCCTCTCAATTTTGTCTTGTTATTGCACAAAAATAACTTACACTACGCCCCTGACTCTGTTCCCATCTTTTGTACAGATTTTCCCTATTTTTCCACCTAAAGTCCGCAAAAGGGTCGTCCCGGCCCATCTACAATGCACACCTGCATCGACCCTTCTGCTGGTCACCCGACACACCCACTTACCTATCGCGATCGTTGCCTGATATAGGCAGCAACCCGATACGGCGTGTCGCGCAAGGAGACCCCGACGAGCGGTACCTACCTACCCGATAGAGAGCTTTACCTGCGACGACTAATCAACCCGACATGGGCGTGTCGCGTGATACACATCACTCATCGGAAGCAGCTACCCGCCAAGGTAACCTGATACGTTCACAACCCGGCATGTGACAACTGTTGTATCGGGCAACGCGCAGGTGTCAGTCATCCCCGAGGCCACGTAAACGGAGTCGATGAAGGACACGTGGCCCCATAAGAATAGCAACCTCTACCAGTTGTTGCCTATAAATAGCAGCTACAAGACTTTGATGGGACGGTTCAAAACCTCACAAAAGCTTACTTTGGAAAGCATCTGCATCTAGTGTGTCGAGTCCCAAGGCGTGTCGGGCGACACTAGGTGAGCACACCCCCTACCCGAGAGGGGCGGGAGTGGTTCACTTAGAACCTGTCCTGGTAGCCGCAGCATCCTGATACGACCAAGAAGTCTACCCAGTGTGCCAGGTTCCTAGATGGGCTTCAACCCAAGATGGCTCGCCCCTACACCCGATACAAGGAACCCGAGAACATAAGTCATCTCTAACCCGACATGATACCGAACCCGATACGGACCAAACGTTATGGCATGTCACCCGACAGGGGGGCTGCCCGACACGACCGTATCGGGTGGGGAGCCTTGGCCGATACGCCTGGTCGTCACGGCATGTCGCTCGACAGGGCAGCTGCCCGACATGGGGATATCGGGCAGAGGTCCCGCCCGGTACTGGGTTAGTGACGCCTTGGGGGTCTGCTATTGTATATCGACCCCCCACATCAAGGAGGTCGATACCTATCTTCCCTTTTCATCATTTACTTTCATTTATTACGCATTGTAACTGAACCCCCCTTTTACACAATATCTATGCTTATAGAATCTGTGGAATTTAATACATGTTGTTTTGTGTTTGGTCCCCTTTTGTTGGATGATTTCTTATATAGCATCTGAGCTCTAGCTTATATGTTTGGATCATGTTTTGACTACCTATCGAATCGTGTTTCCCATTTCAACTCCTTCGAGAGAAGGATGTTGTAACTCTAGAGCTTGGTCTGATCCGGGAGTACGAGAGTACCCAGGGTCAGGGTTGCTTCGATTTGCCTTCCCGCTCCAACCTATGTTCATCACCCTTAAGAGAGGGTGTTGGCATTTAGTTGGAGGTACCCTCCTTGAGAGAAGAGGGTGCTGGATGTTTTCCGCTGCCGCTTGTTATTCCTAAGTTTTCTTCCTTCGTGCCTTGCCTTAACAATAGATTTAACTCCTCAAATGTTGTTGTACAAAACTCCTAAAAACCGCTAAAACCCTAAAACCATCATCTTTCTTGTAACTCCAGTTGGAGATATTATTTTGGTTTATTTTTCTTTACGATGTTTCCTTGTTGCATCATATCTATCCTTTCTTGTCTGAATATACATACTCATATAAAAATTATCCCCATGCACTTGCCTTAAACGCTTCGCTTGTATGTTTAGCTATCATCTTGTGATGTTTGATTGTTGATATCTCGAGAGAGTAATATCGCTTTTATCCCATGACATGGAGTAGCATGAATGCACGAGAGTGTCAGATTGCTAAATGCTTTAAACCATATGTTTTGTTGTGATGTTTTTGAGTTGTCATGTTGAGAGAGACGCTTCTTTCAAGCTAGTCCTACCCTCATCTCGAGAGAGAGTGGAATAGGCGTCTTTGTGGCTTGCTTGTAATTTTGATATGAGTATGCAGGAGAGGGATGGTATGCTTGTTGGAGGGACGTTTTGGTTAGGTGAACCCCGATCTGAGTTTTCCCATTTTCTCATTATAGTTCGTTTTCTTTTACTTCTTTGGTTTTATTGCTCTTGTTTTCAAGTTGCCATTCCTTGGGGAACACCTTTTAATCCTCTTTTATACCGGAGTATAGAGTGTTGATTCCGCGTTCTTAAGAACTACCAACCTTGTCCCTGTGTTCAGCCCCGATCGCTACATCGGACCTCGTTATCGTTGCGGGGGCCTAAGAGTCGGGTTATTTCTTTAAAAGTCTGACTACTTTGATCCGCTCTTTTCGGACGCGTGATTTAGGTCGGTCAACTTTTTGGCGCCATTGTCGGGGATGAGGCAAAATGATACTGTTAAAGAACTCGAGTCCACTTACTATACTCACGTGCCTCAAGCTTAGCAATAAGCTTGACAGCACCGCTACTTTAAGCCTTCTGGCCTGAATTTGTGCAGGATAGTTCGCTTCAGCAATCTTAGTTTTCTAACTTGATCGTACGTTTTGTTCAGGTACCTGGGAGAAGCATTTTGTTCAATTTAACTTCGTTTATCATGCCGCCTCACATGGAACCATCCCTTTCCACAGACGAGTGGAATGTGAGAATTGGACCACACCCGCCTCCTCCAAGAAGCGATGAGGATAGAAATGATTGTTACAATGATGATCATCTTTATGAAGAACAAGAACAACCTGAGGAAGATCACCACCACGAGGGGCATCGTCATCGCCGCAGGCATAGAAGGAACCACCACAATCAAGAGAGAAATTGCAGGGATAGTGGCAGTGAAGATTTCGAAGAGGAAGAAAAGACTCTTTGGGAGTTGGCAGCCACAAAAGCCAACAACTCCAGATGCCCTATGGTAATCCCAAGGTTCGATGCTGCAAACTTCGAGCTGAAGCCCGCTGTGATTTCTATGATCCAGAATAAGAGCTTTCGAGGGAGTTCCAAGAATGACAACCCTTATCATCATCTCCATGCTTTCAAAATATATGTGACACCATCAAAATGAGGGGGGTACCGCAAGAAGTGATCTACTGTAAGGGTTTCATTTTCTCTTTGGAGGACAAGGCACTGTCGTGGTACCTTGGACTGCTACATCAATCCCTAATCGGATGGAATGCTTTAGCAGAGGCTTTCGTGAACAAGTTCTACCCTACAGAAAAGACTGTCAGGAGCAGGCATAAGATCACATCTTTCACACAGAAACCAGGAGAGAATCTGCATGAGGCCTGGGAGAGATACCAGGAGTATCAGAGGGACTGTCCTCACCACAATTACAAGAAGGGTTTTCTGATAATAATGTTCTACAATGGCTTAACTCCTGAAGAGAGAGTATCACTAAATGCAGCTGCAGGAAATGACTTTCTTGGGAAGAAGCCTAGTAGGTCTAAGAAGATCATTGAGAATATGGCCGAACTTCAAGCCGGGACTAAGTATGATAGCACTGACAGAGGTTATGTGAAGAAAGCCACCAATGAAGGGCCATCAATTGAGTTAAAGGATCTGGAGGCGATCACATCTCAGATACTATGGATGTCGGACAGCTAAAGGAGTCAGGAGGAAAAGGTAAGAAGTAGATAGAGAAGGTAATGAAATGTGTCACCTATGGTGAAGGAGGTCATGGAGTAGATAACTGTGTGTAAACTTGACCTGAAGGGTCAAGTGAAAGTGATTCGGAGGAGGATGAAACTGCGAACGTATCCTACATCAACTTCAAGAGGTCGGACCATCCAGGCTTCAGTTATGGAAACAAGGATGTCGTAGAGAACTCACATCAGTTGAACGACCCACCCAAGCCACCACCTGGCTTTGAGAAGAGAAGCGGGCAGGGACTGTACGCCAAGACCAACACGTTCCAGACAAAGAAAACCAATTATCAAGGTCAGGGGATGTATCAACCCCGTCAAGCTACTAACACAAGCCAAGGACAAAGTCATACCAAGAGTAATAGCCATCCGGACTTAGTGGGGCAACTTTTTGACTTCGTCAAAAGATAGGGCACAGTAAATAATCAACTTGCACAAAGCGCATTATCCAACTCAGGCGTTTTGAATACTATGCAAGTCCAAATGGCAGACATGCAAATGCACCAACGTCAGATAGACCAGTAACTTGCTCAGTTGGCTGAGCTCGTAAAGAACCATTCAGGGAAGATTCCTTCTAGCACAGAGTTTGCCAAGATGGCAATCCTCAGACCGGGATGGACAATAGAGCACCCTGAGGAGACGAGAACTGAAGAACCCGAGCCTGAGAAGGTTGTAGAAAATCCAGCTAAAGGAGAAAGCCAACACCCACTAGTTAGGGAGTCAGGACCTGAAGAGGAATTTTTCACTAGGAGAAGTCAGTACTCGCCAAGATTACCTTTTCCATACAAGCTTGTAAAGGCTCACCTCAAGAAGAGATATGAAAAGTTCATGGAATCAGTGAAAAAGCTTCACTTGGAGGTACCATTTCTAGACGCCTTGGAAGAAATGCTGACCTATGCCAAATTCTTCAAGGGTCTAGTCACGAAGAAAAGACGAGGAGGAAGGATCGAAACTGTACACTTAGCCAACATGTCAACAACCTTCATAAAAGGTGATTTACCAACCAAGAAAAAGGACCTTGGGCCCTTCACCATACCTTTCGCGGTAGGAGATAACGTTGAAAGGAAAGGTCTCGCCGACTTGGGGGCTAGTATCAGCCTCATGCCTTTAAGCCTCACGCAACAATTAGGACTGACTGATACGGTTAGGACTAATATGAGGATAGAGTTGGCAGACCACACCTTCAAAAGGCTGGTAGGAGTGGTGGAAGATGTCCCGATCAGAGTAGGGATATTCTTCATCCCCTGTAACATTGTTATCATTGACACTGCTGAGGACCCTAAGTGCCCCATCATCTTCGATCATCCTTTATTGGCGACCGGAAGGACACTTATTGATGTCGCTAAAGGCGTGATAACTCTGAGGGTCAGAAATGATCACATAGATTTCAAGGTGAAAGACGCTATGAAAGGACCGTCCCTGCTCGAATCTGCTTACTTTGTGGATAGCTACAACCAATATTGCGAAGAAGTAGAAGAAGACACAGTGGTGGTAGACCCTCTTATGAGGGCGTTAAACAAAGAAGATTCGGAAATCGACGACCCCGAGGTTGCTGAGGTCCTCGAATACCTGAATCAAAATGCAAGGGATTTGAGCGACAAAGAGGAAGTTGTTGAGTCTGTCAAGTATGCTTCTCTAGAACTGATAAAGGAAGAAGAGAAAGTACCAAAACCCAAACCTGAACTTAAACAATTACCGGAAGGTCTGAAATATGAGTTTCTTGATGCTGAAGAAAGAAATCATGTCATTGTCAATGCCAGTCTGACTGAATAACAACTGGAAAAACCCCTTAAAGAGTTGAGGCTCCACGAACAAGCTATAGGGTATTCAATGGATGATATTAAGGGACTAAACCCTGCCCTGTGTATGCACCGAATAAATCTTGAAGAATCTACAAAGCCCCTTATTCAACCCCTGAGGAAGTTGAACCAGATGTTGAAAGAAGTCGTAAAGAAAGAAGTCATCAAGCTCAGAGATGCGGGCATTATATACCCCATTAGCAATAGCAATTGGGTGAGCCCAATTCACATGGTGCCCAAGAAGGGAGGAATGACATTCGTAAAGGGGATAAAGGTGACGAGATAGCCATCCAGACTGTGACCGGATGGAGGATGTGTATTGACTACCGAAAGCTAAATCAAGCAACAAAGAAAGATCACTACCCTCTCCCCTTTATCGACCAAGTGTTAGAAAGACTTGCACATCATAAGTATTTTTACTTTTTGGATGGTTATTCCGGATTTTATCAAGTTCCTATTTTGCCTGATGACCAGAAGAAGACTACCTTCACCTGCTTATATGGTACATATGCTTTTCGAAGGATGTCGTTCGGACTATGCAATGCTCCTACGACATTCCACCGTTGCATGATCTCAATGTTCTCAAACTTTCTGGAAGACATTATAGAGGTCTTTATGGATGATTTTTCTATTTATGAAAAGGATTTTGATGCCTGCTTGAAAAACCAATCGTTAGTTCTACAGCGTTGTAAGGAAAACCTCTCTCAAACCTGTTGATAAAGGACACAAAATTTGATTTTACTGATGACTATTTGAAAGCTTTCCAGACTCTGAAAGAGGCCCTAGTAACCTCTCCTATTCTCCAAGCTCCAGATTGGGAGCTCCCCTTTGAATTAATGTGCAATTCTAGCGATTACATTGTGGGAGCTGTCCTAGGGGAGATGAAGGATAAGAAACATCATGTCATTTGCTACGCCAGCCGGACCCTAGACGAGGCGCAAGTAAACTACACCACCATAGAGAAAGAGATGTTGGCGATCGTTTTCGCGTTTGACAAGTTCAGATCATATCTTATAGGGGTAAAAGTAAAGGTCTATACTGACCATGGAGCCATACGCTACTTGATGCAAAAGAAGGACACAAAGCCCATACTACTGAGATGGGCCTTGCTCCTACAAGAGTTTAACCATGAGATAATTGATAAGAAAGGTAAAGAAAATGTAGTCACAAACCATCTCTCGAGAATAGTCTGCGATAAAGAAAACCAGTTGCCTGTTAATGAAAACTATGCTGATGAAGCTCTATTAATGGCTTAGTCCGACGAGCCAACCCTACCATGGTTCGCGGACATTTGCAATTACCTGGCATGTGGCCAACTACCGTCAGACATCAAGTACAACCAGAAAAATAAGCTCTTGTCTGATGTCAGGAACTACTATTGGGACAACCCTTTGCTATTCAAGAAATGCTCTGACAGTCTGTACAGAAGGTGAAGGTGTATACTGGAAGAAGAGGTCCCACTAATCTTGAGAGAATGCCATTCTTCACCGTATGGAGGGCATCATAGTGGAGACAAAACTGCCGCAAAAGTGCTTCAATCTGGATTTTAATGGCCTTCGCTATTCAAGGACGCTGCTGCTTATGTGAAGGTTTGCAAAGAGTGCCAATCGACCGGAAATATCAAGAAAAGGAATGAAATGCCCTTGTCAGACTGGGTAGAAGTTGAGATCTTTAACGTCTGGGGAATAAACTACATGGGTCCCTCCCCCCATCAAAAGGTTACCAGTACATTCTAGTGGTTGTGGACTACGTGTCGAAATGGCTAGAGGTTGTTGCTACCCAAACTTTCGACTCTAAGTCTGTGATTAAGCTATTCGAGAAGACCATTTTTCCACGCTTTGGAGTACCCCACAGTGTAATAAGTGATGGCGGATCACATTTTGGAGAAAAGCACTTTGAGTCACTACTGAAGAAGTGCCAGGTCAAACACAAGGTTGCTACACCCTACCACCCTTAGACCTCTGGGCAGGTGGAGGTATCAAATAGACAGATTAAGCAAATCTTGGAAAAGACTGTCAGCCGCACACAAAAAGACTGGTCTATGAAACTCGATGATACTCTCTGGGCCTATAGAACTGCGTACAAGACACCCATAGGCATGACACCTTATAGGTTAATCTATGGAAAGTCCTGTCATTTACCCTTAGAGCTTGAGCACAAAGCCTTATGGACGATTAAGTTTCTAAATATGGACCTGAAAAAGGTAGGACAAAAGAGATATCTGCAGTTGTAAGAGCTCAAGGAGCTAAGATTGCATGCTTACGAAAACACAAAGATTTACAAGCAAAGGATTAAGGTGTGGCATGATGCCCACCTAAGAAACAAGGATATTCGGGAAGGTGACAAGGTTCTCCTCTTCAATTCTAGCATTTGACTTTTCCCTGGAAAGCTCAGAACAAGATGGTCAGACCCTTTCTCTGTGGTAAAGATTTATCCATCAGGAATGATGGAGATTCAAGGAGAAAAGACTGGGATCTTCAAGGTCAATGGCCACAGGTTGAAAAGATTCTATGAAGATGAAGCATTCATGAGAAGGTCGGAAATAACACTACATGACGCTGAAGCAACAACCGAAGGATCGAAGTAAAAAGAGTTTGAAGTTGTCGAGCTGACGACGGAAACTACATCGCTCTTCGGGAGGTAGCCCGATTTTTACTTTTTCCTAGCATAGCATGTTATTTCCCTTTATGCAGAAAAACATTACAAACACTATCATTGTAATAAGGCCCAAGTCAGTGCATTCGCCACGTGCATGGACCCTCTCATTTTATGGGCCACTGACTTAGTTTTGTAAGGCTTTGATGAGTAATACTATCTGAGGCTAGAAGTCTTCCCTTTTGACCGATGATGTTTTACCCATCAACATTTTTCTTTAGTTTTTATACCCTCGATTTGCTTTATTTTTTAGCGTGTCAGGCATGTATAGCTGATCGCTCTTTTTGACCCGACATCCCTTTTGTCTAGCCATATCGGCCATCTGCCTGTACTACCCATATCACACAATGAACCCTGCGACGCGTGACAAGGTGCCGCCCGTGTCGGGCAGCAAAGCACCTGTGTCGCGTGACACACTGAACTCGCACGTCACGCGACATGGACGACGCGAGGATTGCTTAGGAAGTCAAATCGCCCCTTGATGTGACGGGATTAAACTGATTTTACTACGTCGATTTGCCTCCATGTGTGACACGTGCCCCAACTTTTACCCATTTTACCCCCGCTCTACATAGCTATATATAGTAACAGGGATTTAACCGTGTCGGGCACCAAATTTCACTTTTCACCTACTCCTGTATTGTGTAATCTCACATTTACTCCAGCTCTCGTGTCATCCAGTTCCTTCGCGATACCCGTGTCGCGCACCAGCCTTCCACCCGATACAGGTATAACACGATATGCCAATCGCATAGTTTTATCGACTAACGTGTATCGCAAAGTCGAATCTATATCGCGCGGCACACCATATCGGGCGGCAACGTGTATCGCACAGTTGAATTTGTATCGCGCGACACACCATATCGGGCGGCAGCTTGTATCGTGCGGTCGAACTTACATCGGGCGATACACTGTATCACGTGGCACCAGTGTCAGGTTTCCCTTAGCTTTTGACTGTATCGGGCGACACGACCGTGTTGGGCAGTCAGTTTCGCATCGGGCGATATGTGTATGGGTCTGCCGTGCGATATGTAACCAATTTGAATCGTATCGACTTCTGAATCTCCTCCAGGCGACATGAGTATCCCACAACATTCGTATCGGGCAAGCATCGTTTGTTAATGCTTCACGATATCAGCCAGTGATATCGTCCAGATCGTATCGGGCAGTACAACACATTTGCCCCGCCTGATATCGACTCGCTTGTGTCGGGATTCCCTTAGTTTTTGACCGATATCACTTTATCAAATATCACTTGCCTTGTACCGGGCAACGTGACTCTTTTGGTCTGCCGCCCGATATCGGGTAGCGTAACCCATTTAGTAATCTCATTACTTATTATATTCTTGTTTGATAACTATAAAAATGGCCCACACCAAGCAAACCGTCGTCCAAGTAGATGAGCACGGCCGGAGGATCAACCCCGAGGCCACAGCTGAAGCCACCATAGTCAGGCAGAAGCACCTGAACCCCAATGTAGCAGGACCATCTGAGGCAGAGAAGCGGCCCAGGAGTGAAGTTGCGGCAGCCCCAGCAACAGCAGAGGAACCCCTGGCCCACTTCCCAGGCCGGTTCATGCCCCAGGATGCAGAGCATCAACAACGATACACCGAACTAGCAGCCAAGATCTACTGGCCAACCCGGTTTTGCCACCAGCCTTCCTTCTACCAGATCGACATCTTCGGTATGCTCAACAATGTCTTAGGAGCCGCCAGGCTGAAAAACATATGCTTTAGCTTCTCCGGGTCGTACACTGAACTCACCAAGGAGTTCATGTCCTCACTCTGCCGGGTGCAGAACAAGCCGGACGAAGTTGAAAGATTTGGCAGAGTAGAGGTTGTAGGGCCGGCTATACAATGTTGAGCATGACATTTCTGAGAAGCTACTCAATAAAATCTTCTCCTCCACTGAAGCTAAGAAAGAGATGCTGAACAACGGTGCCAGGATTGGTGAAGGCGACGGTTTCAACCCGGTTGACCTCTGGAAGAAGCTGACCGGAGAATCATCATACAAGCTGGGGAGTAAGGTGGCAACTATCCACTCTTGCTTCTGGAGGATTATCCACTAGATAGTGGCATGCCTGCTATTCAGCAAATATGAAACGAGCAACCTCTACACCGAAGAACTCCATCTCATGTGGTACGTGATGGATGGCAAGGTGATCAACGTGGGGCGCTTTCTGTTGAGTCGGCTCCACCCAATAAAAGATTTTACCAAGGAGTACCGCATGAGCGGCATTGTCAATTTGATCGCGGTAGGGTTGGGATACCCAATGGAGCCGTGCATCTTGTCGAGAACTCTAGGCGACGATAGGATTGATCTGAAGTTCCTACAACGAGCCAACATAATTAAGAAAGAGGGTCACCACTACTTCTACAGATTCACAAGAACTTCTACTCTGTTGCCCCTCCCACTGTTTACCAACTACGATGCTGAGAAGCTGGTGTTCACACCGGCGGAGGTCGAATCCCTGTTCAATTAGATGGTCGAGGCTGCTTGCGCTGCCAACATAACCTTCCAACAAGCAGCAGCAATCGCAATGGCCAAGCCACCCACCGCCCCCACGCAACCGGCGGCAGCCTCTGATAAAGCTATCGTCGCTTCTCCTATCCTAGACATTGCTGCCACAACAAAGATCGTCATGGCTATAGAAGAAGTAATAATGATCGTGGAGGTCGTCGACACAACTGGGGCTGACACAACGACAATAGCCCCGGAAGAAGCTGCCACGGAAGAGACAGTCGTAGCTCCCGAAGCTTCTACTACGCCTTCAATGGCGGAAGCTGTGGTACAGCCGGATGCAAGTAATGATGTGTTCATTGAGCTCCTCGAGGCAGAGCTCAGGGCTGCGTAGCCCACACCGACACTGCCACCAACATCGCCTGTGGTTGTTGTGGAGGAGGTCGCTGATAATCAGATGGTGGAACAACAACCGTTTTCCCCGCACCCTTCTCCACCACTACAAGTAGGTGAGGCGGAGGCAGCCACGAAGGTGCCAACACCCCGCCCTGAAGCAACGCCCTCGCAGACAATTCAGATGAATTTGGACCCACTTGAGGACGTGCACTCTTCAGGTCAAACTTCCAGTGTGAGGGACGTCTCGAGGACAAGAGGCAGGATAGCTGCAGCCCCCCATCACTAGGGCAAGTCCTCGGTCAAGAGTTTGACCACTTACGGGAGGTAACGAGCAACCACTCTGTTACTTTTGCTTCCCTAACCCGCAAGTTCAGTGCTTTTCAGAGGAGACTGAATGAGTCTAGGGCAAGTCCTCGGTCAAGAGTTTGACCACTTACGGGAGGTAACGAGCAACCACTCTGTTACTTTTGCTTCCCTAACCCGCAAGTTCAGTGCTTTTTAGAGGAGACTGAATGAGTAGGAGTGATAGCTGCTAACTGTAGTTGGCCTTCCGGGCCAACTAGAGGCATTGAACAACATGATGTAGTTGGTGCTCCAACGGCTCAAATCCATTGAGGAGAGGCTGAACCGGAGGGATGACCACCCCCACTCAAGACAGCTAAGGAGGTCTCCATCGCCTCCCGGCTCCGGCTCTCAGCCATCTTCATCAGCGTACTCTTCAGGAACGTCATCTTCTCCCTCCTCTAGTGGGCCCTCCACAATGCTCGAGGAAGAAACGACAAACAAGACCGCTGACGGGGCTCCAGCAGGATAGGAGAGCGCCCATGACATCGACGTGGAATCTCCCTCTCCCTCCCTAGATGACGCAGACGACGTAGATATATCAATCGGCATAGAAGAGGACTCTGTTGATGAATCAGAGGGAGAAGGGGAGGACATCTACCATGCCAACAACAAACACCCCCTAGAGGAAGGAGCTCAACGGCAGACACATTTTCTGCGCTATCGGAGATCCCCTCCTTCGAGATGGCAGACTTCGACCGAAGAGCCATCGGGTACCTGACGATCAGAGACCAGAAGCTGTTGAACAAGGTCCTGAGGTCGCAGGCAGATGAAGAGGACGTCGTCTGGAGCGACGATTATTTATCTATATGATGGGAAGCGCTGAGGAGCATGTTCCGCTCACCAGCCGTCGTCGGGAATATCCTTTTCTGGGTCCTACAAGGTGCAATGATAGAGAACTTAGGCACCAAGATAGGCCGACAACCAATCTACACCGCCACCCTGACCTTGGCAAGAAGACTGATGAGAGGGGCGTTCAACGCTATCTAGGTGGCCAAAATGCTCCAACACATTGAATAACACAACCCAAACATCGTGTTGGCCCCCTACAAGCACTGAGGAAACTAGTTCATGTGCGTGGCAGATCTCCGAAGCCATGATGTCCAGCTCCTCAGCTGCTGCAACGAGGAGGTCCCATGCTCAGGACACACGTTCATGCGCCGCGAAGACAAGAACCTCAGTCTTCTCCCACTACGTCTTCTCCGCGCAATCAAATGAGTAGTCCAATGTCACAACGGCGTTTGGAACTTCTTCACTCCCAGAGACTTCCCCGTTCAAGAAGAAGTGGGAAGAGGAAACAACGCCTTGATAGTCCTTCGTGCCATGGAGATGCTACACATCTTTGGATACATAAGGCAACTCCAAGGCCAAAACTTCTATCAGCTAAGGAGCACCTACGTGCTACTGGTGATTAAGGACAGACGCTATTTCTGAGATGATGGCGTTCCAGAGAAGTTGCTGGAGAGTGATCAAGAAGACGAATCTTCCTTGACAGGCAACATTCTAGGAGAAGAGGCCGAGATGGCCACATACGTATACGGGGCAGGCAAGTGGATGGACATTTTGAGAGAAGTATTCTCAAATGAAGACCCCGCTTCGCCTGATGTCTCAGAAGAAATGATTAGTAACTTCGAACGTTCCGCGTGTTCTACACTGACCCAGGAACACGTCAAGGAAATTCTCATGAAGCTAGATGATTCTACACCCGCAAACATCATATATGAGGCAGAAGACGTCATAGTCCCAATTGATGACCTTCGTGACTTAGTAAAGGCAGGAGGATGTTTAGCGCTGTCAGTAGAAGCAGCCTACATCCAGGTTCTACAGAAGAAGTTTGAGCACGTTTACATCACCCATCCGATGGTGTTCAATGATATCTGCCTAGCTGATGAATCGGGAGCAAAGCAAAAGTTTCTAGCAGAGATACAAAGTAGCATGTCGTGTATCATCTTCTTTCCAGTGTTGCACTACAATCACTGGATGCTCCTGACGGTGTACACTTGCCAATGAGCAGCAATCTTTTACAACAACGCCGACAACAACAAAGATCATCCGGTGTAGTGTACATCAACCACATTGACACCCCTCGAACGCTTAGCAAGAAAATACTACATCGAGGTGACAACGTTGATCCAACCATTTTTGGAGACAACAAAGAGTAAATGGCACGAGCTTCAATTATGCCACAGCAGTCCACAACAAATCCCACAATCAAATGACTGCGTCATCTACGTGTTGGAATGGATCGCTAGCTCGGTGATGCTACAACAAACGCCTGACAAGCTCTACCACATCGACTACCACAGAAAACGCGGAGAATATGTGTGGGAGCTTATATCTGACGGAGGCGCGCTCACTAGCTAAACCCTCATTGGCTTATCACTACCCTACCTTATCTATCTCACAACTCTAGGACAAAATGTGGGGTAAGTTTGGGGGGTACTATATATCAGTGAGGGAGGTACTAAAGATTCTCCCCTTTTTCCTTTCTTCTTTTCCTTAAACATACCCTGTGTACATATATATACACATGCTTAATACAAAATAGTGAATTTACAACTCCTTGCCTCTCTACAATTATACAAAGACACTCTATAGTAAATATCAGATACAACTTCTTCCAGACTATGCTCTTTGTGTCTAAGGCGGTGCATATTTATGTTATTTTCTTTTTGAAAACACAATCTCAAATGACAAAGGCTACAACCTTTCTATGCCAATTTTGAAAAATAATCTTATAACAGCTAAGAGATGTGCATGTGAAGGAAAAAGCTGCCTAAACAGCAAACTCATCCTTTCCCAAAATCCCAAAAAGAGAGAAAAGCCTTATGAGAGTGAATAAAAGCATGAGAGTTGTGCCGATTTTCTTTTTAAAATACACTTGTATCTCCAAAAGTACCCATCTTTAGGCATGGTAGATCTGGGGCAGTGGTACGTAGGATGTGAAATTACTGCTGTAAAGCCAACTGGCTTGGACTGCAGGGACCACTCACCCGTTAACGGACCCGTACCTGGATGGACCAATGGAAAACAAGAAAAAAACCCAAAAAGCCTTAAGCCTACCCAAAAACCCAACTCCTTACTCCCAAGCTGTTTAGTGTGAAAGCTAACTTTGAAAACATGCACTTAAGTCTCGCCAAAGCTTAAAAGAGAATGTTTGCTTAAAATAAGGCAGGAAAAATAAAGGTTGTTGCTCGTGGACATATGTAATTTTCCTTAAGACATCTCAGAACTCGTGTAAACCCCTTGTCTAAGGACTATGCCTGGTATGAAGGGTATTGTAAATAAAGTGTTAAGATAAGTACGATTGATTGAGGACAATCAAAATGCTAAGTTTGGGGGAGTTGATAACACCCATTTTATGGCCATTTATAGCCTGCATTTCATTGTTAAAACCATCTTCTAAACTATTTTTCCTCTCAATTTTGTCTTATTATTGCACAAAAATAACCTGCACTATGCCCCTGACTCTGTTCCCATCTTTTGTACAAATTTTCCCTATTTTCCACCTAAAGTCCGCAAAAGGGCTATCTCGGCCCATCTACAATGCACACTTGCATCGACCCTTCTGCTGGTCACCCGACACACCCACTTACCCGTCGCGATCACTACCTCATATAGGTAGCAACCCAATAGCAACCCAATATGGCGTGTCACATAAGGAGACCCCGACGAGCGGTACCTACCTACCCGACAGAGAGCTTTGCCTGTGACAAATAATCAGCCCGACATGGGCGTGTCATGCAATACACGTCACTCATCGGAAGCAGCTACCCGCCAAGGTAACCCGATACGTTCACAACCCGACACGCGACAGCTGCCGTAGCGGGCAATGCGCAGGTGTCGGTCATCCCCGAGGCCACATAAACGGATTCGATGAAGGACACGTGGCCCCGCAAGAACCACAACCTCTACCAGTTGCTGCCTATAAATAGCAGCTACAAGATTTCGATGGGAAGGGTCAGAACCTCATGAAAGCTTACTTTGGAAAGCATCTGCAGCTACTACGTCGAGTCCCAAGGCATGTCGGGCGACACTAGGTGAGCACAACCCCTACCCGAGAGGGACAAGAGTGGTTTACTTAGATACCATCCCGGTAGCCGTAGCAGCCCGATACGACCAAGAAGGTCACCCAGTGTGCCTGGTTCCTAGATGGGCTTCAACCCGAGATGGCTCGCCCCCTACACCCGATACAAGGAAACTAAGAACCTAAGTCATCTCTAACCTGACACGATATCGAACCCGATATGGACCAACTGTTAGGGCATGTTGCCCGACAAGGTGGCTGCCCGACACGACTGTATCGGGTGGGGAGCCCTGGACGATACGCCTGGCCGTCACGGCATGTCGCCCGACAGGGCGGCTACCCGACATGGGGATATTGGATAGAGGTCCCACCCGGTACCCGATTAGCGACGCCTTGGGGGTCTGCTGCTGTATATCGACCTCCCACATCAAGGATACTGATACCTATCTTCCCTTTTCAACATTTACTTTCATTTATTACGCATTGTAACTGAACCCCCCTTTTACACAATATCTATGCTTATGGAATCTGTGGAATTTAATACTTGTTGTTCTGTGTTTGGTCCCCTTTTATTGGATGATTTCTTATATAGCATCTGAGCTCTAGCTTGTATGTTTGGATCATGTTTTGACTACCTCTTGAATCGTGTTTCCCATTTCAACTCCTTCGAGAGAAGGATGTTGTAACTCTAGAGCTTGGTCCGATCCCGGAGTACGAGAGTACCCAGGGTCGGGGTTGCTTCAGTTTGCCTTCCCACTCCAACCTATGTTCATCACCCATGAGAGAAGGTGTTGGCATTTAGTTGGAGGTACCCTCCTTGAGAGAAGAGGATGTTGGATGTTTTCCACTGCCGCTTGTTATTCCTAACTTTTCTTCCTTCGTGCCTTGCCTTAACAATAGATTTAACTCCTCAGAAGCTGTTGCACAAAACTCCTAAAAACCGCTAAAACCCTAAAACCATCATCTTTCTTGTAACTCCAGTTGGAGATAGTCTTTTGGTTTATTTTTCTTTACGATGTTTCCTTGTTGCAGCATATCTATCCTTTCTTGTCTGAATATACATACTCATATAAAAATTATCCCCATGTGCTTGCTTTAAATGCTTCGCTTGTATGTTTAGCTATCATCTTGTGATGTTTGATTGTTGATATCTCGAGAGAGTAATATTGCTTTTATCCCATGACATGGAGTAGCATGAATGCACAAGAGTGTCAGATTGCTAAATGCTTTAAACCATATGTTTTGTTGTGAGGTTTTTGAGTTGTCATCTGGAGAGAGAGGCTTCTTTCAAGCCTAGTCCTACCCTCATCTCGAGAGAGAGTGGAATATGTGTCTTTTTGGCTTGCTTGTAATTTTGATATGAGTATGCAGGAGAGAGGGATAGTATTCTTGTTGGAGGGACGTTTTGGTTAGGTGAACCCCGATCTGAGTTTTCTTTTACTTCTTTGGTTTTATTGCTCTTGTTTTCAAGTTGTCGTTCCTTGGGGAACACCTTTTAATCCTCTTTTATACCAGAGTATAGAGTGTTGATTCCACATTCTTAAGCACTACCAACCTTGTCCCTGTGTTCGACCCCGATTGCTACATCGGACCCCGTTATCATTGCGGGGGCCTAAGAGTCGGGTTATTTCTTTAAAAGACCGACTACTTTAATCCGCTCTTTTCATACGCGTGATTTAGGCCGGTCAGGTATGTTGGGGAATCTCTTGGACTCTCTTTAGGATCCTATAGGGTAGATAAACTCTAAGTTCATCCTCATTCTCTCTTGTCCATTCAAATCCTAGTACAAGTACCTATAACATGCAAAGAACGTCCATACACTACTACAGAACATGTCTTTGGCGTCGGTTGTTTAACCCACCCCTTTTAGCGACGGTTCTCAAACGACGCCTATGTAGGTGCCGCTAAAGGTCAAACTCTTCGGCATCGGTTTTACAAACGACACCAAAAGGGTTCGCGCCACAAAAAGGGCGCCATCTAGGACACTTTCTGCGTCGGTTTGCAACTAAATAACCGACAAACCGACGCCATATGTCCAGACGCCACAGCCATGCTTCCCTGCACAGCTGTGTTTAGGACTATAGGCGTCGGTGTTATACTAATAACTGCTACCATTTCCCGCCACGACCGTGCTTTCCTGCACAGTCGGGTTGTTTGTCATATTAGGCGGCGGTTTTTATCCAATAACTGACGTTGTAAGCCTTTGATGACGGTGTTCTATAAATAATCGACGCCTATGTTTTAATTTTTTTTTCTTATCAGTTTGTAGGCCTGCTGTGGCTGGTCAGCAGGATGAGAACCTGCAGTTCAGTTTTCTGAACTGCAGGTTTACGACATCCATTGATATGAGCCTACAAACAGGCCACAAACCTGCAAAATCAACATATATACTTTTCACACAAGTAGATACATTCAGACATCAATTCAATTCTCACATTCACACATGTAGAAATATTCAAATACATGTAGAAATATTCAGACATGTATAAACATTCAAAAATATTCATTTACAAAATATCATTCAACATCGCTATCAGCATCCCAATTACATTTTACAATCGCCACTGTTTGTATGGCTTTTGCCCATTCTTCTCTTACTTCATTTAATACTTCCATCGTATATGGAGCATGTACATCTTTTAAGCGTTTACCTATAGTGTGGTCAGTTTTAAACACCTGCAAAGAGAATGATGTATATATATAAGTAATAATATAAAAATAAGATTGATATATTTCATACTAACTAATGAGACTATATATAATACCTCATGTATGGTATTGATGTCCAATGTGGCATATTGGATAATCATATGCATAAATCGCATCACATAGTATGCGCATGCCCATCCGTTGTCTTGTGTAGCGCACTATAAATTGAAACATACAAAATATTAAAAAATACAACTAAGCACAGTTCACATAAATAATATATACATTGGAGTGAGAAACTTACTTTTACGTTCTCCCAAATTATTGGCTGGTTTTTTCTCCTTGGGACCTTTCCTCCAGCATTTTTGAATGCATCTAAACCCCTACATGTTAATGTAACATAGTAAATTGCATAATTAAATAGTAATGTAATAACAGATGTTAACGGATATAAAAATGAAGCATTTCTCACCAGAATAATGGCATTCTCATTACGTGTCTAATTTTAGTATTCAATGTACTCCCTGTAGGATCTAGATAATAAATAGTGAACGTCCCGGGGAGAATAACTAGTAACTCCCAATGCCTACCGCTAGAGGTAAAAAAGTTAAAAATTAATAACTCAAAATCCACAATAAAAATGTAATTTTCTTAAGTCCAAATTATAAATAAAGTAAACTTACTTGACATTGAATGGAGCTATTATTATCGTCTTCTTTTGCTGACCAAAAATTGTAAAAGCATCTATATAGTATTGTTGAACACTATCAGGGTCTTTAGCTACCATACTAATCAATGATGGAATAAAAAATCCCACATGATCAAATGCAAATTGTTTGCATTGATTTTCGACTAAGTAGCTGCAAAACATGTATTACGTATGCATTAATATATAAGAAACCAGATCACCGGATCTTACATAAGGTATATGGATGTATAAACAAGATCGCAACTTATCCATGTCTCTATCATTGATGTATTCAACCAATCATACATAAACAACTCAATAATATCTTGTATAAATAAAGAGATTTCGTATGATTGACCTGCATAATTCGCTTCTAAAGAAACAATTATAGGGCAATGTATATTATGTGCCCGTAGCCAACATGCCATTCCCCTACAAGCAGGACCTAACGCGTATTTTAGGTCAGTTGGAACCCAACTTGGTAATGCAGGAAGTGGAGGTGGAGGCCTAGGTGCTCCGGGTGTCTTCTTTTTAACTTGTATATATAATTTCAGATCAGTTGACCCCATATATACACATTAACAATATAAAGTAATGTAAATTTATCTTACAATTTCAGTAGTGTAGATGACATTTGCTTTGGGCCACAATATCACCCCCCTTCTGCCTCAGCAAGTGTATCAATATCCGAGTGGGGATATGGCAATGTAGCTTCCCTCCAATCGGGTAATACACGTATCGGGCTCACACGAATGTAGCCCTGTGGCATTGGAGTCCCGTGAAACGTTGCCCCAGGAAGGGACAGGTAAGCCTGCGCCTCTGCAACAACATAGTCTTGCATTCTTAAGCGGCATGGCTTCAATGCCTACAAATTTACGTAAAGAATGTTATACATATATACATATCATCTTGAAAACAGATCATCTTGAAAAGACTAGCTACAATGTCATAAATAATACTTACAGCAGATGTGTTAGGCGGTGGGTCTACAGGATTACTCTCAGTCTGTGCATCAGGAGAAGAGTGGGTCGCCATAGGCTGATTGGAAGCCTGAGATGCCTGCCACCACACTATTTCTTCCTTAACCTTCTCAGCAACTATATCATTGACCTTCTTAGCAACTATATCCTCGACTCTCTTATTGTCCTATATATGGATAAAAGAAACATTAGCTTCTTATTATTGAATTTCCTTTTGTAGTAACATTCTAAAAAAAGAATAGGTTACCTCTTCTTGTGAAAGTCCTGCTCTGGGTTTGCGTTGGGATGGCCCAAAGAATGCTTTGATGCCCACACCAGCGCCTGCACCCCTAACACGTCCAGTATGCTCTGGGTTACCCAGAGCAACTGTCAATACATCCATTGTGCCCTGAGGGATGAACGTGCCTTGTTTCCTCTGCTCGTGCAGCTCCCGCTAATCACCATCAACAAAAATTGGTAAGTTAACACCACAAATAATCAATATTCAAACGATTGCTCTAAGAGTTGTATTTTACCATTTTTGCAGCCGCCTCAGCAGTTACGGGCTTCTTTATTTCACCCTTCTTGTTTTGCCTCCCAGCTATCCAGACATCATGGTGAGGCATGGGTGTGGCACATGTAGTATAGGACTCCTGAGTAGCAGCAGACTCCGCCTGTAGTCTTTGGCGAATGCTTGCATAGCCCTTTGGACCCATAGTGTGGTCATGCACATTCAGTGCACACATTACTTTTTGCGCCTCACTGAGGGCCTAGTTAGTATGCACATTAATGATTTGGTTAGTAGCACTAAATGTTAATCTTGAATAGGTGAATACAACGTATATTAATTAAATTGGGAGTGACACCTAATACCTTGAATTCTTCAGATTTTCTTGAAGCAACAAACGTGTCCCAATCTTCTTTGTCCAAGAAGTTCCACTGTTCAAGGGCTGACTTCTTCTTCTTATCACCATCTTTTATGTATTCTCTGTTGAGATTTGTCCTATAGTTCCTTAGCATCTTTCCAGGGCATTGCATCACGCTTTTACGATGCAACTTCTCATCCAATGCAAACAGATTCTGTAAAATAGAATTCTTATTAACTAGTATCCAAAAATAGAATTGCAAATAATAGAATTTGTAATCTACAAAATAGAATTGCAAATAATAATAAGTCACACATAAATCCTTCCATATCATGTCTTTCTTCGCCTAAGGAACTTTATGCCAATTATCATACTTAACACCACAATGGCTTCGAGTGACAACCCCAAGATAGTTTACAAAATTATTGCGGTTCACTCCAATTGCATTTCCTCCATTATCAAACTCCACAACCAATCTGGATCCACTGCCACTTAGTGCTATTAACTTATTCAACAGAGTGATGCCCCTTTTCTTGTTAAGTTTTTGGTGATGCACATCAAGTTCCTCTAGTGCTTCAGTGGGTACATCAACCTAAAATTTGACAAAAATAAACACACTGAATTAGCCCAATAAAGAAATATAGGATATATGACATAACTAGAAGATAATGAATTTTATAGAAATATAGGATATGTTTTTAGAACTTACATTGGTATCCTCGCCATGCTCATCATGGACAACATGCTCATCATGGACTTCATGCTCATCATGGACATCATGCTCATCATGGTCAGCCATCTGAAAATGTCATTAAAAGGCAAACATTTAGCATTCGTATTAACTAGAAGATAATGAAACATCAAATCTGAAAATGATATTGATATTAAAAAAGCAAACATTTAGATTCAATAAAAAAATATAAACATGCATGCCTCTAAAATTGTGATCTTTTATCAATTAACAATCCTTCATTGTGATCTCCGCGCACATATAAGTCATCATTAGCTTCAAGATTAGGGTCTACGGTTAACAAATACATGTGATGTCATTCTTATATATAATAAATGTGTACCACCTATCCCATCCTTGAACACCTAATCTCACTAGTAAGTGTATAATGTGTATTGGGTTTTCAAGAAAATTTCGGCAGCATTTCCCCGTTGTTCTCTAAGTACATATGTACTTAGAGAACAAATGGGAAAATGCTACCGAAATTTTATCGAAAACCCAATACACATTATACACTTACATCCTAAGTGAGATTAGGTGTTCAAGAACAGTCCCAAACCGGGGACTATCTAAGATTTACTCCTAATGAGTAAATCTTGGACAGGTTTCTAGGCCAACAAACACAATAATAGATAGGTACATGTTAGGGTTTCATCACAATTGATGTTAGGGTTCCATCAATGTTAGGGTTTAATCAAATCAAATTAGGATGCTAGAATGGATAAGTTTAAATCTTATTTCAACATGCATCAAAATTTACTGAATTAGGTCAAACACTAGGATTAGAAACACAAATATATGCAAGAAAAAGATTTGTTTGTATCCTAGGATTTACATAAAGCATTACATAAAGATTTTTTAATATCCTTACCAACAGCAAGCACGGCCGTGGATGTGTTGGCCTAGCACGGTTGTGTTGGACAGCACGGCTGTGGTAGGCCAACACAGCCACGGCCGTGCTTGCTGTTGGTAAGGAGCTACGGAGAAGGAAAGCTATAGAGAAGGAAGCAAAGAGGCTAGGGCTACCTGGAGCTAGCGTGGAGAAGAGCGGCGGCGACCGGCGGCAGTAGTGGCGGCGAGCAGGCAAAGACCAGAGCGGCGAGCAGCAAGCGGCAGTGGCAGCAAGCGGCGGCGAGCGGCAGCAGACTGGCGGCAGCAGCAGAGCAGACCGGCGAGCAGAAGTGGCGGCGGCAGCAGAGCAGACCGGCAAGCAGAAGCGGCGGCGGCAGCAGAGCAGACCGGTGAGCAGAAGCAGTGGCAAGCGATCGTCGGGCGATTTTAGGCGAGCGGAGATCACAACAAACTATCGAAATGAAACAGGAAGGAAGGGGAAGAGACAGGTGATACGGGTCTATTAAGTTTGTCAACAGTGACACCTTTTACCTTAAGCGTCGGTTGATATTAAATGACCGACGTCCAATTAGACAATCTTTGCCCTAAATTATTTGGCGGGAACCATTATCAGCGTCGGTTTTCAAACGGATAACCGATGCCTATACTGGAACTTTTTGCGCAAATTTCCATCTTATATCGACGTCGGTTATTAGTTAAAACACCGACGCTGTATGTGCTACTTTGGGGCAAAAAAATTTCGCTCGAAAATTGGATTTCGCGGGCGATTTTAGGCGTCAGTTTGTTTTACCCAACTGACGCTGAATACAAAGAGGTACCCATGTCTGGCTGGTCTTCGAATATAGACGTCGGGGTTCCTAAATATCTGATGTTGAATATTATAGGCATCGGTTTTGGTAAAGAACCGACGCCCAGAAAAGTGACACTAAATGTTGTTTCTGTAGTAGTGATAAGTGCATTTGATAGTAAATTATTTATTGCATCACCATCCTAAATTTAAAACATACTTGTCCTCAAGTATGGTCCAACTTAATCTAATTTTCACTTCACTCAAGAAAAAAAGAGTGGAGTGCAATCATCATGATGTTCATTGGCTAAAGTGAGTTCACATGTGGAATCAGGCATGAAATCCACTACTCTCCATTCATTTTTGTATTTTTTAATGTGATTCAAGCACAAAGCACGTGGATTTCAAATATGGGATGCCAATCACACATGTTAGTAGTGCAATTTTCATAATTATGTGGGTAGACCATATCATGCATGTCATACATCCAAATAGTTAGAGTTTCTATTTCACTTTCTATATCTCCATCATACACTTAACTTCTTCTCTCATGACCCATTTGGCTTACTTAGGTGTGTGTGGGATAGAGTTGATCTACCCCAGCCCTACTAGGCATAAAAAGATATATTTAGGGAGTGGAGTGATATAACATAGGAGCACTCATCTTTTTATTTATTTTCTTCAGAGGCTATTACGTAGATCCATCCTTTTTTTTACATAGGGTGCTTGGAAGAACCAAGGTGGTATGGATAATGCTACCCCATACTTTTAAGAATATGATAGAAGAAGTGTCAATCAAAGAGGGGTCATGAGTGATGAAGATCCATATATGATTTCATTCAAGCAAGCTAATCCATGCAACATTCACCAAAATATAAATCATGCATAAAATGAGCAATATGGTATATTACACTCTTCCCACATTGAATGAATAACCCCAAACATTTGATTCTTGCAAGGATCACATTTTTATTAGAACAATCAATTACTTGCAAGAGGCTTAGAGCACATACAAAATTCCATCATAGGACTCATTTTGCCAAAAATATCACCAATGGCCAACATTATTCCAACTATAACCATTCACATCACAATAGGTAGATATTAGTTGAAACACACTGTCAAGCAAGTACATTCAAGTTTGGGAAAAAATGGCCAAAATGGTGCCAGATTTTATTCAATCACATCTAAACCTACAATGTGAAGAAATAAAAAAAAAGAAATTATAATTAAAACACACAAGAAATTAGGAACATCTTTATGAAATGTAATGCATGGCTTGGATGGAAAAAGAGCAATTTTCAAAAAATTACACAAAAATGCAAGAAAATAAACTACATGATGCACATGTAAGAAAAATAAGTAAAAATCTTATCTAGATAATATGGTGCAATCATAAGTCATCAAAAGTATTGTGGGACATGGTGAAACAGGCATACCAAAATGAAACTAAGAAGGGAGGGCATGAAACAGCCTACCACCCCAAACTTTTGATCTTGTCATCCTCAACATAAAACTAAAGCCTAAGAATGATAGGGTAGATGTCACTACTGTAGTGGTCCCCCATATTGTAAAGGATGATGGTAGTAACTTCCCTAATAATTTGCCTATGGAGGTAGATGAGTCTCTTGGTAACCTAACAATGCACTCCAGAAGTCTTCCCCTCATTGGGGGTTTCTTTGATCTTGCACATGCTGGAAGTGGTACATGTGGTTGATTTGATGATGCATTTGTTTCTGGTCTAATCACATGGCTTGTTGTGTCTTTTGAATTCCCTCCAAGTGTGCATGAATAGTAGATACATCATAAGGATTTTTAGGAAGTGACTACACATCAAAGTCATCTTGTCTTGCTCTTGTTTGACTACGCTACTTAAGGATATGCTAATGCTCGAGGATATAAATATCTCCCTATCCCTCATGTAAATAACTTGGTGGAGCCCTATAGCCTTCTTTGGGGTGTGCACTTTCCCATCTAGAAAGTGCCCCCAAGAAATCTTATACCTGTCCTATCTCATCAAGAAATATGTTGGTATATCAAGGTAGCTCTATGATGACGTTAGGATATCTAGGGTTCTTGTTATCAATTATCTTTTAATTATGTAGGGAGATCAACTGAGACCATGCAAGGTACAGATCAATATACTTGGTCCCTTCAAAATTTTTGAGCCCTTCTAAATCACAATCTAGGGATAAAGAAATGGTAGTCCCAAGCTATAATGGATCAATTAAGTAGAACCATTGGATCAACATCCAATCACCTCAACATTTGACCCTCTAACGGTTTGGGACCACTTGATCCCAATCGGTCTTGAGATTCATTACCCATTCGGTTTTGAACTCAATCAACCATTCGATCTTGAAGTCAATTACCCATACCGTTTTGAAGTAGTTTTACCCATTCGGCTTGGTTCAATTACCCATTCAGTATTGAGTAAATTACCCATTCGGTCTTGAGTAAATTACCCATTCGGTCTTGAGTAAATTACCCATTCAGTCTTGAGTTCAATCATCCATTCGGTCTTAAACTCAATTGCCCATTCGGTCTTGAAACCGAATCAACTCAATCGGTTTTGAAACCAAATTAACTCAATCGGTTTTGAAAACCGTTTGCCCATTATTTTGTTGAGGTGTGTGCTTAAGATGACATCATCATCTTCAAGCTTCAAACCTTCAAAATCAGTTATGACTCTTATGATGATTTCAACAACTAATCCAAAGGAAATCGAGAAAGGAGAAAGGTTCAACATACGATAAATAAATTGCAAGTAATAATGATATTTAAGGGTTCAAGTTATATAACCCGCCTTCAAAGTTGAAACAAAACTTCAAGCTTCATGCCTTCAATGGTGAATGAAGCTTTTTCAACCTCCCAAGGCTCATCCTCAAGTCTTTGAGTGAAAAGAATGGCTAAGGTTGAAGATTGAATGGAGAAAAGAAGAAATTAAGCATTGAATTTCGATTTCCATCATGAAATCAAGGTTGAAGATGACTATGGAGCTTACATACAGGTTGGGGAACGTCCTCCTATTTCTTCTAAGCTCCCTTGTATTCAACCAAAGCAAGGAAAGAAATAGGGGTCGAAAAAGCCTTTCATTTGAGTTGGAAATGAGATGTTTATAAGGGAGTTTCAATGAGAGAGAAAGTGTTATAAAAATCCTTTAACTCCCAAAATTGGTGCCACTTACCCCCCTACATCCCTTTCATACGAAGCTATCTCCCCCACCATGTAATTCCTCTTCATTATCCAAGAATTAAAAGAATTCAAAATTAAGCACCTTAACCATTATAATAATAATATCCAAAATTGAGTGGATATTACTTTTCCTTTTACTAATGTGAGTGGGCTCTCCACTCACTTTAGATATAGTGTTGCCTTTGCAAGGCACAAGGACGTCCATACTTATTCAAATTCAACCATCACACTTTTGGTTGAAGGGCAGTTCCATTAATATATTTATTTTTGTATTAAATTGAATTAGGGTTTCAATTATGCTTAAATCTTGATTATTTTAATATCAAGATTCTCTCTCCTACAAAGAGATTCAAATGAGGCACCTCTCTAATTTTATTTTCTATACATGATGCCAAGAAATATTAGGGACTCTCTAGAAGTGGTATTTTGCATATTGAACCCTAGGTTTTGGGTAAATTGCACATTACTCCAAAACTAGGTTTTAATGCACAAGCATTGCTTAATAAGCTCTTTCTTGGTGCTCAGGCTACCACAAGCCATACCTCTGCATCATTCTCATTATTATGATTCTTCAACACTTGAGGAACATTTTCTCATGTAACATTTGCAAGTTAACCCCTCAACTTGAGTAATTTGCACTTTAGTACAAAACAAGTAAAACATTGTTTCAACATTATTAAAAAAGGACTAAAATTGAAACATAAGTTCCTCTTGAGCCTTAATTACTTTTAAAAATATAAAAACAAGCATATAATTATCTTTATTAAACAAAACATCTAGGGTTAAAGCATAACCTAGGTCAGGGATGTTATAAATTATAAACCCCTAACAAGGATTTCATCCCTGAAATCCCAAGTAAAGGAAGACAAATATTATTCATTCATTATATCATCAGGTCTCCACATAACATATTAATGTCATGGAGATACCATAGAACTTTGATCATCACAAAGTCCTTCCATACTAGGTCATCATAGAATCTGTCACACAGGACACATACTCTACTGTCCTTTTTATTATTAACTGTAGAGTCAACTCTGTGTCAGGTAACACTACCTTATATAACTTAGGTGTTGACCTCATTGATTTGTCACCCACTTGTGACTACAAATATTATCATACATTTCTACAATTGTTCCTTCAATTGATACATCCTTATTGATGTTATGTTTATGCAGAGCATAAACCCCTAACATATGATGTCCATAGTATTTTATATAACTGGTTTGATTTCACAGTTGGCCCTTCCAGGTAACCAACATAAATTACCTCCTCAGATTATTACATGAACTTTTAATTGTTCATGTGTCATTCAATCTTATTTCTTCTTAAGTTCCTTGCCTTTGTCATGGAAATTATAGAGATGATTACATATCACCACCTTTCAAAATTATCATTATCATGATTACTAAATTAGGGTATTCCAACCCTTAGCTCACTACTGAACATTGTTACTTATTAGTCTAAGGACCAGAGTATACATTATACTAAACATCTTATTTTGTTTATATGTTGATCTATGATTAACTCAGATCTCTCCATAACAATTAGGATGTGGTAGAATTATCCATGCCACATCTCTGACTTCATTAGGCTCTTTAGATTGTCTCAAAATGACTACTTGATCAGGGTAGTCAGAAAGATAGCAATCTAAGAGTGTCATACTTACCCTGCCTTCAATAAATGAATACTTGGCCAGGGCATTCAAGAACTGAATTTAGGTAGTATGCATTTGTTTCGTATTATGTTTCATACTTTTAACACCTCTTTAAATTTACTATTTAATATCTTAGGTTTTCTCTGGGTGCTTCTTTTACATTTCTTCTACATGAAAAGAGAAATTTCAAAACATATAAGAGAATTTCATTCTGAATATAGGTTCTCATCCCTTTTATCTCTTCCTTATGTCCTCACAGGACTAATTAAAGGAAGCTCAACAATAATTACCTTTCTTATAATCAGTAAGCAGGGAGAGGAAAAAGGAAAGATAATCCAGAATGAAAAGTTTTATTTGACAAGTTACCTTTAGGGTTATATAGTGTCTTATCTGACCCAATTACATGGAGTCAGCTATCATCTTCTATTGCCTTTGTCTTCTACTACCAGAGGTAGATGGACTAAACTGTGACACTTATCTTCATCCTCGACCTTCTGCTTCACTAACCTGAGGTCCTTGTGGGTTTTGCAAATTATGCTTTGACTGTTGGGTCACCACATTATTTCTTCTTGGACACTGCTGCCTAAAATGTCCTATCTGTCCACATTTATGGCAAGTTCGGCCCTCACTTGATGACCACTGCATTGATGTACTATACTGTGGTTGAACCGATGTTACTGAAAACTTTGGTTGTTTAGTACCACCAATCCACTATTCCTGTGACTGTGTAGACCTCCTTTTGAGGTTTGCCTCATGTTTCTTTGTCACATACCTTTCTATACTCTGAATTGACTCCACAAATGTGGCAAATTTCTCTCTACTTTCTAAAGCAGCTGTCGAGATAGACACCTCATCATTCAGTCCCTTCTCAAAATGTTGAATCTTCTCCTGCTCAGTATCAGCCATTTGAGGACAAAATCGTAAATGCTCCATAAACCTAGCCTCATATTCATTTATTGACATGGTTCCCTACCGAACCTTCTCAAACTGTGAGATCTTTTCGTCTAAATATATTCTTGGAAAATACTTATTGACAGATTCTTGATGAAATTCCTCCCAACTAACCTCTTCATCATTCCTTTTTACTTCTTCTATGGCCCACCAATGTCCAGTACTACCCTTCAAAAGGTATACAACATGTTTGACTTTGTCAACATCTGGAATACTAAGGATCTTAAAAGCCTTTTCTAACTCAGTGAGCCATAGATCATCATCTGTTGGGTCAGTTGTCCCAGAATATTCTATAGCTCCTACACGACGTAGTCATTCAAAAGTCTTACCAGACCCATGTCCCTCATTGGGAATTGGTGCCCTAGGTGCTGGTGCAGGCATCCGGTCTACCACATACCTCATTGTGGTCATGAATTCCCTAAGTAGAGCATGAATATTTGGGTTTTCTATCGTAGCCTCATCAAAATGGGGATTCTCAGGCACTGGTTCCTCTCTTGCCTGATCCCTTGCACCTCCTACTGGTGCAACAACATTGCTTTCAACAACGTGATCCTCATGTTCTCCAGACATCTTTAAGCTATCTCCCTTCTTCTGCATAAGCAGAAGTCACTATAAGATATACTAGAGGACACTAGAATAGACTCAACACCTTAGTCCTATGTCTCTGTAGACTCAATGAACCTGGAGCTCTGATACCACTAAATTGTGGCGAAGCATTCAAATGAAACATTATTAACTAAGCGGAAGCGATTATTAGCAACGGATTACTGAAAATCACTAAAAATTTAAACCTTTTACTCAAGAACCAATGTATTTCATTTACATCCTGGTTCATAAGTACATAACATGTACCATCTCTTCTCGAGAATTAAATACAACAGTTGCTTTGCCAAACTATACATAAGCAACATAAACCTCGAGGCGTTCAAGCCAAAATCTCATATTGATGATAAAAGCATTATCTACTGACTCTGAGGACCTGAGAGTATAGAGACGACACATAGGACTTTCTATACAAACTTGACAGGCAGTATCTCCACCTGAAATATCATTGCTGTCCCTGTTGCTGCTTCTGCTCTTCCCTGCAGTAGGGTTTCTATTTCTTCTTCTACATCTACCTAAAAAGTTAGATCCCATGGGGGTGAGACAATTGAAAATTGTCCCAGCGAGAGATATAACTCTCCACCAGAAAGATCATTATTGTAGTTTAATAGAATGAAACTGAGCAGAGGATAAGTAGTTTAGAACATTCTCATCTTTTAAAGCATTACAACTATCTATGATAGAGCAGTAAATCATTTATTCTCTTTATAAGGAATAGGAAGAACATGTATATCATTTATTCATCATACTATATCAACATCTCAAGCTTATCCTGTGATACTCATTATCATGGTATTTCATCCATGAATCATTCTCATTTCTATCTATTGGCCTCAGCCAATCTGCTAACCAGATATTGAATTGTATCAATCATGTGAGTATACATAATCATATTATGTTCAAGCATTAGACTGTGCCAATCATGTGCAACCATTCCAGGCATTGGACTATGCCAATCCTGTGCAAACATTCCAGGCATTGGACTATGCCAATCCTGTGCAAACATTCCAGACATTGGACTATGCCAATCCTGTGCAACCATTCCAGGCATTGGACAATGCCAATCCTGTGTAAACAATTCCAGGCATTGGACTATGCCAATCATGTGCAACCATTCCAGGCATTGGACAATGCCAATCCTATGTAAACAATTCTAGGCATTGGATTATGACCAATCCTGTGCAATTATTCCAGGTATTGGGTTATAACCAATCCTATGACATTATTCCAGGATTGGGTTATGACCAATCCTGTGCAATTATTCTAGGTATTGGGTTATGATCAATCCTGTGACATTATGCCAGGTATTGGATTATGACCAATCCTGTGCAATTATTCCAGGTTTGGGTTATGACCAATCCTGTGCATTTATTCCAGGTATTGGGTTATGACCATTCCTGTGACATTATTCCAGGTATTGGGTTATGACCAATCCTGTGCAATTATTCCAGGTATTGGGTTATGACCAATCCTGTGACATTATTCCAGGTATTGGGTTATGACCAATCCTGTGACATTATTCCAGGTATTGGGTTATGACCAATCCTGTGCAATCTATTCCAGGCATTGGACTATGCCAATTATGTGCATCATCACTGAATACCACATCACCTTTTCTAGGTATTAAACCTTGGCCAATCCATCATACTTATTTACATCCTTTATGTAATTCAAGTATTCCTCTTTTCTTCGTTAAGCTTACTCAAAACACTATAGCCCTTATTTGGCTATAAACAATAAGCATGCATGATTAAGATTTCATTATTATTATTGTATCCATTTATTAATATTATTATGTTATTGAGTTTCCATTGTTTATTTTGAACATTATCATTTCTTTCACGAGACTTTATAAACATCTTGTTACCTCTCACTAGGCAACAACTACTCTCATGGCTCCCAAGGACATTAAACATCTTGTCACCTCTCACAAGGCAATAACTATTCTCATCATTTATCATTAAATGATTATCAACACAAGGTATAAGTTCCTCTCTCAACTTTACCAGAATATGATTACATCATACTTTATTGATTTAGATCAACCTTTTCATAAGGTATATTAGCCTACACTTATCAAAGTGCATTACATTTCAAAGTAACTATTGTCATGACACACTTCATGTGCTACTCATCCAAGTATATTGGATTTAGAATACATCAAGGTGTATCAATCTTGAGGTACTGGACATGATATCTATAATGTCTTGATGTATCACTTCCCTCATCACCTTTATCTTAAGTTCATCAACTTATCTTGTATTAGGGTATCTCCCATCCTAATACTTCATGTACCAGTTCATCGCATTTATCATGTAATGTATTGGTCATAAATCACTCATTTAAAATATGCAACCATTATCAATGATATAAACTCATCTCGAGTTAAGGCATTGTTGATATAAAGATATCCATTATTAACCTCTTTAGGTGTTTCACTTATCAATATATTAGTCACTATTCTGTTATTAGGAATAGGGTTTTCCATCTTTATCAATTAGGGTTTACATAACATCTCCCCATATTTGGGTTTCACATAGCATTACCTGAAATTAGGGTTTCTCAACTCATAGCCCAAAATTAAGGTTATGGTTTATCATCATATTTCCCAACATTAGGGTTTCATGCACTATAGTCCAAAATTAGGATTTCACATACCTTTACCCTATATTAGGGTAGGATTTCATATAGCATTACCCTGGATTGAATTTCATATCACATCTCTGAATTAGGGTTTCACTTGACATCACCCTTGATTAGGGTTTCACATCACATCACCCTTAACTAGGGTTTCACATGAAATCACCCTTAATTAGGGTTTTACATGTCATTATTCTCAATTAAGGTTTTACATGACATCATTACCAATTAGGGTTTCACATGTCATCATCCTTAATTAGGGTTTCACATGACATCACCCTATATTGGATATTCACATGGCATCACCCTAGATTAGGGTTTCATATTACATTACATTACCCTGTATTAGGGTTTTACACATCATTACCCTGAATTAGGGTTTCTTACAACATTTCCCCAAATTAGGATTTCATGGAGCTTTACCCGAAATTAGGGTTTTCATGAAGCATTCCCTTAAATTAGGATTTTTCTTTAAAATTCCTTGAATTAGGGTTACATCATATCATTACTCTAAATTAGGGTCACATCATCACCCTAGATTAGGGTTTCACCCAGATTTACCCTAAATTAGGGTTAAGGTTCATCAACCTTCTCAATTAGGGTTTCATGATCTCTTTATTAAGGATCATACCCTAAATACATAATTATTTCATGTTGAAAGTGTTGAAGCTTATCCACTACATGATCATTAAACATGTAGGAATTCCTCTCTCTCTCATCCTCTATAGGATGTTGATTTACTTCAAGCTTGATTAAATTAGGTCAACTTGAATGAAGATTAACATAGTGTATTGAGATATTGCTTCCATAAGCATCAAAGGTTAACCACTTTAAATGAACTAATCACCTAAGTACTTTAGGGATTCAACCATTGTACTTATCTTTGGTAATCATCATTATCAATCATGGAATCAATTGATCTTTTATAACCTTGAGTCTCCAAACGGTTTTGGGTACATTGAACCTCCAAACGGTTTTGCCCCTTTTTAACCTTCAAACGGTTTTGAAACCGTTTGCCCTCCAAACAGTTTTGAAACCGTTTGGGCATCCTAGGTCTGAGACCGTTTGGTCTTAAATGGTTTGAAACCATTTGGGCATCTAGCCTTTGAAACCGTTTGAACAAATGCACATTTGAAACCGTTTGAACAATTTCCCTTGAAACCGATTGGATGAATTGATCTTGAAACCGAAAGGACCTCCAAACAGTTTCAGACCGTTTGATCCCAAACGGTTTCAAGACCGTTTGGACTCAAACAGTCTCAAGACCATTTGATCCCAAACGGTTTCAAGACCGTTTGGACTCAAATGGTCTCAAGACCATTTGATCTAAACCTCCTTGAAACTGAAAGGAGCAATTAGGGTTTGTTTCAACCAAATTGATTAGGGTTTACTCCATTGAATCGATCATCAATTGAACCATTGAGTGTACATCAATTCTCAACACTTGGATCTCCAAAATTCATCACAGCCCTTGGCCTCCAAACGGTCTTGAGACCGTTAGGTCTTCAAATGATTTGAAGACCGTTTGGCCTCCAAATGGTTTTGAGACCGTTTGGCCTCCAAATGGTTTTGAGACCGTTTGGGCCATTCAACCCAAAAATTTAACCATCAATTAGGGTTTCTATCACTCTACCCGATTAGGGTTTGCAATTAGTGGATTCTCCATTATAGCAACTATAGTGAATCAATTAAGTAGAACCATTGGATCAATATCCAATCACCTCACATTTGACCCTCTAACGGTTTGGGACCACTTGATCCCAATCGGTCTTGAGATTCATTACCCATTCGGTTTTGAACTCAATCAACCATTCGATCTTGAAGTCAATTACCCATACGGTTTTGAAGTAGTTTTACCCATTCGGTCTTGGTTCCATTACCCATTCGGTCTTGAGTAAATTACCCATTCGGTCTTGAGTAAATTACCCATTCGGTCTTGAGTTCAATCATCCATTCGGTCTTAAACTCAATTGCCCATTCAGTCTTGAAACCGAATCAACTCAATCGGTTTTGAAACCGAATTAACTCAATCGGTTTTGAAAACCGTTTGCCCATTCTTTTGTTGAGGTGTGTGCTTAAGATGACATCATCATCTTCAAGATTCAAACCTTCGAAATCAGTTATGACTCTTATGATGATTTCAACAACTAATCCAAAGGAAATCGAGAAAGGAGAAAGGTTCAACATATGATAAATAAATTGCAAGTAACAATGATATTTAAGGGTTCAAGTTATATAACCCGCATTCAAAGTTGAAACCAAACTTCAAGCTTCACGCCTTGAATGGTGAATGAAGCTTTTTCAACCTCCCAAGGCTCGTCCTCAAGTCTTTGAGTGAAAAGAATGGCTAAGGTTGAAGATTGAATGGAGAAAAGAAGAAATTAAGCATTGAATTTCGATTTCCATCATGAAATCAAGGTTGAAGATGACTATGGAGCTTACCTACAGGTTGGGGCACGTCCTCCTGTTTCTCCTAAGCTCCCTTGTGTTCAAAAAATGCAAGGAAAGAAAGAGGGGTCGAAAAATCCTTTCATTTGAGTTGGAAATGAGATGTTTATAAGGGAATTTCAATGAGAGAGAAAGTGTTATAAAAATCCTTTAACTCCCAAAATTGGTGCCACTTACTCCCCTCCATCCCTTTCATACGAAGATATATCCCCCACCTTGTAATTCCTCTTCATTATCCAAGAATTAAAAGAAAACAAATTAAGCACCTTAACCATTATAATAATAATATCTAAAATTGAGTGGATATTACTTTTCCTTTTACTAATGTGAGTGGGCTCTCCACTCACTTTAGATATTTTGTTGCCTTTGCAAGGAACAAGGACGTCCATACTTATTCAAATTCAACCATCACACTTTTGGTTGAAGGGCACTTCCATTAATATATATTTTTTGCATTAAATTGAATTAGGGTTTCAATTATGCTTAAATCTTGATTATTTTAATATCAAGATTCTCTCTCCTCCAAAGAGATTCAAATGAGGCGCCCCTCTCATTTATTTTCTCTACATGAAGCCAAGAAACATTAGGGACTCTCTAGAAGTGGTATTTTGCATATTGAACCCTAGGTTTTGGGTAAATTGCACATTACTCCAAAACTAGGTTTTAATGCACAAGCATTGCTTAATAAACTCTTTCTTGGTGCTCAGGATACCACAAGCCACACCTTTACATAATTCTCATTCTTATGATGCTTCAACACTTGAGTAACATTTTATCATGTAACATTTGCAAGTTAACCCCTCAACTTGGGTAATTTGCACTTTAGTCCAAAACAAGTAAAACATTGTTTCAACATTATTCAAAAAAGACTAAAATTGAAACATAAGTTCCTTTTGAGACTTAATTACTTTTCAAAACATAAGAGCAAGCATATAATTATCTTTCTTAAACAAAACATCTAGGGTTAAAGCATAACCCAGGTCAGGGATGTTACACAAGCCCCCATGATGAATGGACTTTTACTCTTTGAGGGGATTATCTTTAGATGACCAGTCATCATTGCTCCTAGGTTGACATGACCATCACTTACCATTGTGGATATCAAAAAGAGGTCTTTCTTAGAGCAACAAACTTAATTGTCATACCAGCCAAAAATGGTGTTGGCTAAGACTTTTTGAAAGTACTTATGAAGGGATTGTGTAGTCTACATGTCTTAGATTTTCCTACAAAAAATTCTTCTTGGTCGATAAGATTATTCCACCTTACTAAATTGTCATTACTTTCATTCTTTTCAAATTACCCACATAACATTTATTTTCCATTTTGGGTGTTGGCAAAAAATCTTATTGAGTTGTGAGGCTTTCAATACATGTGGAGAATCATTGAGTCTAAATTGAATGATATCTTCAGCTTTATCGTGCATCTTCTCCAACAACTTGAAAAATTCATGGGTGACTTGTAGGTCTCTTGGATCTTGGCAAGTAGTTCAAAAAACCCTTATGCACTTGCAAAGTGTTTGAATATATATTTGATCCCTAGAGCTTGCATAGGGTACATGCATGCATATCTTGTCGGGATCACTTTTCTCATCATGCAGTCAAGGTGAAGATATTTAATGAAAATGTTCCACTTTGCTTTCTACCAAATGTGGGTCAGTTGGGATACTTCCCCAAGATTCTCATTCTCTCCGCCTCTAACCTTGAAATCATGTCTATTGGCTCATCCTCCACCTCCTCGCTTTTAGTTCCCTCACCTTCCTCTTCTTTGTTACCATGTGAACCTGACCTTGTGTCCAAGTTGAGGGTCACCATCTCAATTATGCAACTTATTATTCATCTTCATCATTCAACAACCTCCATCGTGTGATATCCAGCTGTGATGATGATGTAGAGTGTCTCAATGGGGTAGGCTACAGAGGCAGACATGAGGACAGGGAGGAAATATCCCTCTTGCTCCTTATTTCTTGGGCTGGGGCATCAAGATCAATGGACTCAATAACATTGTCCATATCATGATCCTATGGAGCTTCTTCATATCCTTGTTGGATGTATGCCAAATTTGTAGTGTGTAGGCTTGAGGATGATTGAAGGCACGAACCACTTGTCGATGCTGAATGTGGAAGAGAGCTAGAAATAGAGTTTAATGATGACAGAGTGGGACCATGGGAAGGTGGGGTGGCATATGAAGCTTTCTTCTTGCAGGATTTTCTTCTGGTACGATGGCTTGGATTCCACCATGGACCCCTTTCTTCATTGCTTTTCCCATATTCTTCTTGCAAGGATTTCAGAATATATTTCTGGTGGAAGATGTAAAAAGAGGTGTGGGAAAAATTTCTTTGGAGGTGGAGAAGGGTTGGAATGGAGAACTAGAGGTAGGGGAAGACCTCTGGGAGATTGAGGAATCTTTAGTGGAGATTGGGGTGATTTTGGGGATCTAGGGGTCACCCTCTTCCAAGAACAACAATTTGCATCATTTGGAATGTGGTAGAGTCGTGCTTCCTAAAAAAGAAATCGACTACTTAAGTGGTGGGGTTGGGCCAACATGACTGTTCTAACTAGAACAGTCATGCTGGCATAGTGCCATAATGGCCACTCTGGCCAAGGCTGCCATTTAGGCTAGCCCCAAAACTTGAGTTTAAACTATAAAAATTATGCTCCAAACATGGCTATGCTAGCCAATTTTAGTCTAGAAAACTTTTCTTCTTCTCAATTCTTTCAAACACTCATATCCCAATCAATTTCTTTGATCCACCAAAGATATTATCAATTCATTTTCATTTATTTGAGCCTCTTTTCTCAGTGTCTCACCTATTTCCTCATAAAACTTCAAAACTCAAACAAAAGCTATTAAATACAAGTCGTTGTTGTATTTCTTAGAGCGTGTGAAAAATAACCAAAAAGTATCAAAAATTGAAGGTTGGGTGCAAAAGTTCCCATACCTAGGTGGATTACCTCCCACTAGTGCTAAGTTTTATATATTTAGTCAACATTCTTGATTCTTGAATCATTTTACCTTTTGAAAACCTCAATGCATCACTACCATAGTAAATTTCCTTCTCATGTGAATTCACACACATCTCTTTATCCTTAAAAATTTCCTCAACCAACATAACAATGCCACAACTTTGATTGGCCTTATCCGACCCAAATTCAACAACAACTTTAAATCTTTGGCCATTGACTATGAACTCTTGGCACTTTCCTTCTCTTTGATCACAATAGCCCCATATGGATATATGTGATTAACTTGGTATGGTCCTTCCCATCTTTAGCTAAGTTTTATAGGAAGAATTTCATCGTATAAATGTACAACCATACCCATTGCCTGTACTCAAAAGACTTCTTTTTATTTAACTTGTCGTGCAAGAGTTTGACTCTATCCTTGTAGCTTTACTATAGCTCATAGACTTCATGCCTCAATTCTTCTAGTTAATTGAGCTGTAGCTTTCTTCTCACTCTAGTGGTATCCATATCAACATCCATAGATTTCAAAGCCCAAAAAGCCTTGTGTTGTATTTCCACAGGTAGATGGAAGCTTTTCCCGTATATGAGCTTGAATGGCATGATTCTAGTCAGGTCCTTAAATGCTTTTCTATAAACCCATAAAGCTTCATTGAGACGTAGATAACAATCCTTGTGCTACAACCTCAACATCTTCTCAAGTATAAGCTTTATCTCCCAATTGGCCAACTCAACTTGACTACTAGTTTGAGGGTGGTAATGAGTAGCCACATAATGATTCACTCCATGCCTCTTCAAAAAAATTTCAAAATCTCTATGAATGAAATGGCTTCCACAACCACTAATAATTGCCCTTGGCACGTCAAATTGGTTAAAAATGTTTGACTTGAGAAAATCATGCACCACCTTGAGGTCGTTGGTCCTTATAACAATATCGTCAACCCATTTTGAGACATAGTGTACAACCACCAAGATGTATATAACCCAAAAGAAGGGAGACACAGACCTATGGAGTCAATGCCCATACATCAAAAACCTCCACAACTAGAATAGGAGATAAACACATCATGTCAATCTTTGAGATTGTACCCAATTTTTGACACTTAAAGCAAGATTTTTAATAATCATGAGAATCCTCAAATAAAGTTGGCTAAAAGAAGCCACATTCCAAAATGTTGGCAGCCATCCTCTTCCCACCAACATGTCCTTCACATAGTTGGGGGTGGCACATGGAGATAATGTCTTTTTGTTCACTTTCTGAAATGCATCTTTTTATGAGTTAAGTATCAATACTTGAAGAAATGTGGGTCACCTCACACATAAAATTTCACCAAAGCAATCAATCTTTGACTTTCTTCCCTAGTCCATGTGCTTGGTACTCTCCCACTAGCCCAAAAGTTGGCTATGTGCTTGTACCATTGCCTTTGAGTAGAATCAAGAAATAGAAGTTGATCATGGGGCATTATCTCCTTGATCTTGGTTACTTCATCATAAGATGCTTTAATGCAGAATAGGTGGTCACCTATAGAATTTTCAATCCCCTTCTTATCAACAATTTCCAAGTAAAATTATTGAAGCAATACAATCCATCAAAGCAATCTAGGCTTTGAGTCTTTTTTTGACATGAGATAGTTGAGAGATGCTTGGTCGGTGTAGACACTCCTTGTTTCTTAGAAGATAAAAAAGAAACTTATCAAGAGAAAATACCACAACAAGCCATTATTTCTCAATGGTTGTATAGTTCCTTTGAGCTTCATGAAGCATTTTACTTGCATAATAGATAGCGTGAGGTATCTAGCCATTCCTTTGGCCCATCATATCCCCAATTTCCATGTCAGATGCATCTATCACATATTAAATAGCAAAGAGAAGTCAAGGGCTTACATAATAGGAGAAGAAATCTACTAGTGCTTCAAATGGTTGAAGGCCTCAGTACATTTTTCATCAAAGTTGAAATCAACATATTGCTCAAGTAGGCGACACAATGTTTATAAATATTACTATTTTTATTTTATAAAATGACGATAGAAACCCGAATGCCCCAAGAAAGAAAAGACATGTCTGATGGTGAAAGGAATGGTTAAGGTAGAAATGAGGCACACTTTGTTCTTGTCGACTTCAATCCCGACCTTAGATATTCGACCACGAACTATGCTTTAGAGAACCATAAAGTGTCTCTTCTCCCATGATAGGACCAAATGAACTTTTACACATCTTTCAAGAATGGTGGTGAGGTGAGACAAGAATTCATCAAAAAAGAATTTCCAAACACAAAAATCATCCATGAAGACTTCAAGAGAGAAATCGAGCATATCAATGAATACAGATGTAACACATATATAAAAAGTGGAGGGGGCATTGCAAATCCCAAATGACATTCTTATATTTGTAAAGGTACCAATTGGACATGTGAAGGTAGTCTTTTCTTGATTTGTAGGGTGCACTTCCTCTTGTAAATATTTAGAGTATTCATCAAGGAAACAAAAGAAGCTCTCTCTTACAAGTCTCTATAAAATATGATCAATAACTGGTAGAGTAAAGTGGTCCTTCTTTATCTTATCATTTTAGCTTTCTATAGTTTACACACATCCTTCACTTGGATTGTTCTTTGACTAGCATCATTTCACCCTCCTCATTGGATGCAAAAGTGATTCCACCCTTCTTGGGTACAACTTCGATTAGACTTACAAAAGACTGTCAGAAATGTCATAGATGATCTTGACATCAACTTACTATACTAACTCTTAGGTAACAATCCCTTTCAACTTGGGGTTAAATATTATTTGCATTTTATAGCTTGGTCTTGCATCATACCCAAGATTGATTTTGTGAACATAGATAGAGGGGCCAACAACCCTCAAATCAACAATATATCACCCAATAGCTTGAATGTTCTTTTCTTCTTCTAGGTCTAGAGAGATAATAGAATAAATGATCATTGGGAAGGTGTCAATGAGACTAGGAAAGGCATACTTGAAAACTTCCAGGATTGTTTTCAACTCAAGAAAAGGAGGGTCCTCAATATAATTCTTCAAAGATTTCATTGAAATAGATGGCAAATCTTCAATAGAAACAACTAAAGTAAGCTCATTTTTTTCAACAGTGTCCTCATCAAACATCTCAACAATTGGCGCTAGACCTCTATCATTTTTGGCAGTCTCAATATAGGAAGGTATGCATTCTTCAACAATATCCTCTAAACAATAAATAAGATATCAGTCTTCCTTGGTGGCACCTATCACCTCAGCTTTGGTGGATGCTTTAAAGATATTCAGCCAAATCTTCATGTGAATGAAGGTCACATACATGGTTTAGGTTCTCACATGTATCACAACAATGGGTTTCGATAGAAGCAGTCTCCCCAAGATGATGGGCACTTTTCTCATGTCCTTTTTCATACCAAGCACAATGAAATCAGCAGGAAAGAAGGTAAATGTGTCATCATCAAGTCATACCAACCAATCAACAATATGCCCTTGAGGGGTCTTCATAGAATGGTCAACCAATTGCAAAGTGATTTTGGGCGGCTCCAAGTGTCCTGAGTTCACTTTAGCATATATAGAATATGACATTATATTCACACTAGAACCCAAGTCAAGAAGGGAATGGTTTATGAGGTGTGTGTCGTTGTAGCAAGGAGTGATAGGGGCACCAAGATCTTTTCTCTTATTAAGGGGGTGTTCTAAAGAATGGATCTCACTTGTTCAATTATCTTGCTTGCTTAGGAATTCTTTAGGTCCACTTCCTCTTAAAGTTGCACATGTCTTTCAGAAATTTTGCATAAGAGGGAATATTCTTGATGTCATCTAAAAAAGGAATGTTGATTTTGACTTGCTTGAATGTCTCCATGATGTCCTTAGTGTGCTTTTTCTTCCTTTTGGCTGTAGAAGGTTCTTCAAGTGCATCAGGGAAAGGAGCAAGTTGTGCACTTGACTTGTTCACATCAATAGAATAATCAAGTGGTATTATAAGAAACACACTATCATCACTCAGTATCACAATATCACCCTAACTACCAATCACAATATCACTACCCTACATCACAATATCATATTTTTCTTCACTCACAATACCATTGAATGTATGATGCTTTGGCTACTCCAAAGTCTTGCCACTCACTACGAAAAATATGGTCTTTAACTACAAAAAAAATTTGTAGCGAAAACCCCAAAATTTGTAGCTAAAAGCTTTGGCTACATTTATCCTTACATTTATAAAATATAGCTAATACCCGTGTAGCTAATTGTTTAGGCTACATTTTTTAAAGTTGTAGTTAGTTATTCCTCTCGCTACAAATTCATGTGTAACCCTAATTGTAGGTAAAAATATCCTTACACATAAACATGTAGTTTCAATTGTAGCCAAATGTATGACTACAATTCAATTTGTACCTATGATATGTAGGGAGAGATGACATTGGTTACAATTTGTATTTGTAGTTCATGTATAGCAAAAATTAGCACTTGCTACACATGTAATTATAGCTAGTGTGTAGTGAAAGACACCATGTACTATACATACATATGTAGTCAGAGACATTATATAACCAGTCTGTCGCTTGCCAATATAGAGTGGTTTTCAATAAGAAAACAGATGAATGTTAATCAAGATCAAGTTGTGCTTACAATGTCACCAATGATACTTTTATTTATATTTGAACAACGAGTACACATGGGGAGGACATTACCCTAGCCCCTATTTTACAATATGCATGGAAAAAAAGATACATGTATACAATATCTTCTTCTGACTACATCTATCAACTACAGACTACAAAGCACAATATAAAGAGGGCTCGTCTCCCTTAGTTCCTCCACCTAATTTACAGTGAGTTTAACATCCCTATGAATCTCAGCTTCAGTGGTGAATCTTCCAATCCCAAACATGATAGAGGTATGTTCCATGCCGCCATCAACTCCCAGAGCTCGAGTTGCAGCCTTTCCTGTTGGGAACTCATGTAGAGGTTCATGTATGGTTAGTTTTGGTTGGCGAATCCCTTGGATCAGAACATATTGACATTTCTTCTCATAATCTTTACGTTCTGCACTTTTGTATTTGTGGATCAAGCACCATCAAGTTGACAGGGCCTTGGAGATGTCTTCTGGTAGTCAGATGGGAGCAGGAACATGGCAATATAAATTACAAACTGTTTTAACCACAAACTGTCTATTGTTTGCAGAAAATATACGCTAAAAAAGTAAACAAGAACTTACTTCTGCTGTAGTGACCTGCACGTGTCTACATAATAATAGGGGCGGTGATGATGAAGCCAACACCACAACTGTATTGATTCATTCAACAGTTTCGTCATTCACAGCGTCTCTTTCCATAATTAGTGTCCCTTGAGCGAGATCTATAGTCATCTTCATGTTTCATCTCTAACTTGTTTCTAGACCTTGAGTACTGTCCCCTGTCCCTGTCCTCATTTTCGTAGTCTCGATCCCTCTGTCGGTGGTCTCAGTAAACATCTTTACCTTCACTATGTCGATCTACATTGGACCTGTCTCGATCTTGTTCTCTGTTTTCACTATGTTTCCTTTCAGAGCTTCCTGACCAATCACATTCACTGCCCACATCTTTCTCTCGAGATGCATTGGATCTCCCACCTCTTTCTTGAGTTGCCTCTCCATAGACATAGTCAGATCCTACATCATCGCCACCAACACTTGATTCCTTTGTCCTTCCAGGTTCTTCAACAGTCCATTCCATGCCAGGATCACCCCACATTCCGGTAGAATTTCCATCCATCCCACTGCTTCCGATCAAGCCCATTCCATTTTGCATCATTCCACGACCAAAGAAGGCAGGATTCACGTGTGGAGCCACACCTGGAAGACCAATAAGATTCATAGTGGGGAATGAAGGCATCATGGGAGGAAAAGCAGCAGCAGGAAATCCACCATAACCACCTCCACGACCCATGTATGTCGGATCAAATCCGGTGGCCATAATATTCTGTGGATGCATCATAATAGGAGCAGTCAGTCCTTGCCCAAATTGTGCACCCATTCCCATGATACCTTTTGGGCCCATAGCACCTCTTCCTCTCATATATCCACCATTTCCTTGTCCTCTGTTAGGCATGCCCCTGACCACCACGACCCCAACCAGCTTTATTACCATAATTTCTTCCTCCATCCCCACCTTGATGATGCATACCACCACCTCTTCCAGCATTGTCACCAAACCTACCATGCCCCTGAGATTGTACAGGAATTTGATTTCTTTTCATATAAACAAACCCCATCTGCTTCAAAGTCTCCGCAGAAGCAAATGTCACCACGCATGCACGTCCATTGAATACATATCCATTCATACCCTCCTTGCATGAAGCAGCAGCAATAGGGTCATAGAATTCAACCTTGCAACAACCTTTTGATTTTCCACTAGCCCTTTCATCAAAAAAATTTATCTCTTTGACTCTTCCATACTGTGATAATGCAGATTCGAGCTCTGCATCAGTTGTCCACCATTGCAGCTCTCCAACTAAGATTATAGTAGGACCATTGCTATCTATAGATCTAATAACTGGCCTTGATACTTCATTTATTACTGGATTTATTACTGGATGATTTCCAACTGCACTTGTTTGATTAGTTGGTAATGGAGCATCATTAAGTTTTCCACTAATTCCTGATTCGGGGGTCAATAAAGGCCTTGATGTGAGCATAGGACCTGAAACTTTCAAAGGAGGATGAGTTGGGTCTCCTCAGAAACTTGCTCCCATCTAACTACCAGAAGACATCTCCAAGGCCCTGTTAACTTGAGCAAAACTTGTCGAGTAATTGATAATTTCCTGTTCCATAAAGAAACATACAAGTTTTGAGATATAGCTCACGAAAGAAACAAGAAAGCATAGTTTCTCCTACTCATAACTTACCTATTCCATAAGCTTTCTTCTCCCAGTGTCAACTCTGCTATATAAATAGCTAAGAATTCAAGTTGCAGAGAAGGAACCTGCAACAAAAAAATGGATAAATACTTAAAAACCTGAACTATATAAGGAGACGTTGATTTCCACAACCCCAGCGTACTCAGGGAGCTTCACGCCAGTCTGTTCTGTACCTTAGTTCATGGTGGACAGTGAGCTCCTTGTCCTTGGAGGCGTTTTGGGGAGCGAGTGCCACTGCTGCTGCTGTTTCGGTTGCCATTGTTGGAGGGATTCGAGATCATCATCATTTGTCAGGTTCTCCTGCTCCAAACCATTGTTGTTGGTTCTCAACAGCTCTTCTAGTGGAGTCTTCAGCGGCTCTGACTTGAAGCAGGAGATATTGCATCCCATCATTGCTGTTAACAAGGCATAAAATACAACTTTAACCGAAAGGATCGCACAGTCAGCTCTATACAATCTTAGTTTTCATAGACAAGAAAAATGACTCTGAAAGCAGCAGACAGAACAAAGGGGGTGAGGAGAAAATTTGTAGGCAGACCATCATCCAGACAGTCAGAGTAGGCATTACACCTGGCGTTTCTAATTACTTCAAATTTTAAAATAATTGAAACAGAAGAGGCATATATCCATTTGTGGAGCATGATTAAATAAAATAAACATAAAGGCTGACATTTCTACCAAACAAACAAGTTTCTATTTTAAGAGCAAAAGGGAGGGCCAAAACTAGAATCTCCTTGAGCCAAGTTGCAAAGATGCTCAAAGATAAATACAGCATCCAAAATTCTATGTAATTCTCGAACAGAACTCAACATCCAGATGGCATAATGTCTAGCAGCTAAAAACAGAGCTAATATTATCCACCACCATGGGGCTACAACATTTATTCTTCATCCTCTTCATCACCATCGCCACCAGCAGCCTTCTTAGCAGTAGACTTTTGGTTCCTTCGCTTCACTCTTCCAGGACGACCACCTCCAAGAGGACTAGTTAGGGAGAAGTCAATGTGCTTCTGGGAATCCATTCTCACCATAAAAGATGCGATGTTGACAACCTGTATACCAACCCTGAGTAGAGACGGAGTTATACCATGCCTGCATCAGTACTGCAATGGTGGAAGAATGACTGAAATTCCTACCATTGTATGGATTATTTTGAGTACTTTAGCAAAATTTCCTCTTACTTATCTCTAGTACTAGGGTGACATCACCAAAAGCAGAGGACCAGTAGCAGCAACTAATACTAACATGACGAAATCACTGCATGCAACTATGATTCTTGAGACCAGAAACTCCCAGCTGCATACAAGAAATATTAGCAAAGTTAGAGCTGTACAACTTTAGGATTCAAGAAAATGTTGTTTTGCATGTGCCTACAAATAAAAGAATGACATGTATCATCTCTATATTCTGGGGACACATCTGAAACAACAAGTAGATAATTGGAATTTAGTAGCTAACGTGATCTATTTAAAAAGGAAATTCATTGTCCTTTCCTCGAATCAAGTAATATGGTTGATGTTGCTCATGGACATCCAATTCATGAAGAAGCAACTCTACTGAACCTAACTTGTTGAAAGAAGTTACTGTTGTATTACTATTGTATTTACAGCAGTAGCTTGCTTTATAAGGAGAGTAAATACCGGATCAGGACCTATATTAACGAATACAAAAAGAAATATAGATGTAGATTTTCATAAAAATGGAAGCTCAACAATATAATACTCAATGCAAGGTCCTCGACTCTATCCAAAGCAATGAACTATCACAATTTACAAAGTAAAGGTAAGAATATAACATTCACGTTGGAGTAAAGTATAAAGAAGAACTTGAACAATGTATATGAATGCATAAGAAAAAATGACTTATATATCTTCATAGGATCAAAACAGAGGGGATTCTAAGAAAATAGGAATGCACCAGGAGGGGCTTATCTAATCTGAGCTTATTATATGGTTTATGTATATGGAAAAAATGTTGATATTTTAAGTTTATTATAGTGTTGTAGATCACTTACTTCTGACCCGGTTTCCATCATCCAGTTGCATTTGTAGGATATCATTAGATCATTTTCCATGGAGCAGTGAGCAGGAAAGAATTTGACACATTACATGGGGTTAGATCGACTTTCTCTTAATATCTATATAGCAACAACATGTTATCAGTATTATTGTTATAGACTAGTGTTCTTTTTGTTAAGTCTGTAGTAGAACTAGCTTCAAATACTCAAAAATTGTACCACAATGCCCCAGCATACCCCAGCATAGAACATGGTTACAACAATAGTAACAAATATCAAATGATGTTAATGGAGGCTGGTTCCAACAATAATAACAAATATCAAATAATGTTAATGGATGTTGAGCAATATGTACCTAGATTTCAAATGTAAATTAATTCATAGTGCCCCGAGCGCTGAAGTAATAGGGTCTTTGAGGAACTGAGATGTTCAAGATAGCGGCTTAAACTAGAGGCAAATTTAGGAACACATATAATAAAGCACCATATGACTCAGTGTATTAATACATTATGATAAAGTATATACTTGTCTATGATTAAAATGTTATGGGAAAAGTAAACTTATATAATGTCTGTGATCAGGTTAGGAGAAAAGAAGAAATAGCTGAAGCTAGCTAAGGACAAGGTAGAAAGAATCAATGGCTAATAGTGTGGCACATCTGGTATTAAAGATAGGACCATAGAAGTGGCACATCTGTTATTAAAGATATGACATAAAAGTGTCACATGTGCTATTTAAGAATCCATGTACCTAGTAGAACGCTAAGGGATCGCGTTGCATCTTTTTGCAAAAATTGTATGAGCATCAATGTCAACTAGATAAGAGGAAGAGATGAAACAAAATCAGAACAAGAATGTCCTCATGTCAAAGAGTATGATTATTCAGATGAACCGACTTGAAGAAATTAACGTGAAAAATTGAATGAGGAAGATGAGGATGAGTTGGAGTTGCTATGGGAATATCAAAATGTAGTAGAGCAACTACAGATGTAGCTTGTAAAAGCTAAATCCTTTGGCCTTCCAATGAACCAAGAAGGGTTAGGGTATCTAAAACTTCCCAAGACCTCATACCTTGGAAGTTTGATGTAAGGCTCAAAGATATGGTAGATGAGCTTAATAGGTTTCACAAGAGCTACAAGGAGAGTATGAGGATAAGCTATATGGCATGTTCCTTCTTTTCTGGTTTATTGCAGATGATCAGTCATATGACAGATCGTGTTGTAGGTCATGGATCTTTTGGAGTTGTTTTCCAGGTGAGCTAAGTATGGGCTGTACTTTATCCTATTGAATGTGCTTGTATGCACTAGTTGTTGTTATGTAGTAAATGAAACTCAGAACTATGAGTTGTGCTCTGTGTAATACATGTGAGAGGCTTCTGACTCATGATTCTATGTTTTTCTTTGATTCATTCTGCTTTAGGCAAAGTACCTTGAAATTGGGAATTTGTGGCTATCTAGAAAGTTCTTTAGGATAGGAGGTAGAAGAACCGCAAGCTGCAGACCATGTGTCTGCTTGATCACCCAAATATTGTAGCTCTCGAGCACTGCTTCTTCTCTACCATAGAAAGGGAGGAGCTGTATCTCAACATGAACATGGAGTATGTTCCTTAGATAGTTCATCGTGTGATCAAACACTACAACAATCTATGGCCGATGCAATTAGAAGTACATGACATTCAGATCATTAACAAGTGCATTTCAAATATAGACATAGAAATAATTCTAGTCTGCTTACTGCCACGATTGGATAAACTTGACAGTTTTGAATCATGGTACAGTTAAAATATAGACATAGAAATAATTCTAGTCTGCTTACTGCTACACTTTCCACCCACTCATCTTCCCCTCACCCATCACCCACCCACCCACGTGTCCTCCATTGTTCTTCCTCTCTATGTATCCTATTTCCCTACTGCTGTTATGACCATCCTATCTCTATTGTTGGTTCTTGGAACAGTAAGAAGGTAGGAGATAGATGGAAGAGGAGGCATTATAGAGAGAAGGCATGCAGAAGAGAGGAGACAGAGGAGGATGGAATGAAAGAAAGTAAGGTAGACAAGAATGTATAGAGGAGCTACGGAGTAGCTACCCAGGCAGAACTGAGAGATAGGTAGGAATCAAGAGTATTTCAGGGGATGGTGTGAGAGTAGTTGTAAAAGAAGTTGGGATTGGAGATAAGTTCTCTAAGGCAAAGTAGATTACCTCAGGTTCCTATGACAATGAGGAAGACATGAAAGTTGAAAGGCTTACGCTCTAAGCATTAAAAAGTATTACTGAAGTTTCAAGAGACTCCAACCAAGAGATAAATTTGCATGTCAATAAAAGAACATTAAATATCAACACTGATACGAGGTTTATGTGAACAAGACATCAAAGAGGAGTAACTAAAAGTTATACTATTGGAGAACCCCATGAATAGGAAACAATAACTGGCTTCCCATAAGGAGAAAAAAGTCAGCACTTAAAGGAAAACAAGACTGATACACATAGGTCTGCTTTGCCTGAGGAGCCACCATCTTCGTTCAAAGCTGAGGTGCCACTTCAGTAAACATAGAAAAGAGAACTGTTCTCTCAATCTTCAATTCTACTATGACCTACATAATCTGTGTTTTTCTACATAGATCCAGCCACTAGTAGTACCTTGTGATTATCACGCCTTGTATTGGGAGGGGAAACATCATGAAGGGATTTACATCGACCAGAGATATTCAAGGCACCCCGTATTTGAAAGCCAACTTCATCTATGACAGGTTTAGGTCTAGAGGAGCTGAAGATGGCATCATTTTGGCACTTCCATGTTGCTAATAGATGATGGAAAAACTCACCACTTCATTTTGGTTATTTTAGACCACAATATCTTAAAGATAGCAGGTACCTACTCTTGTCAAAGTTATCCTATCCTCATAGTAGGTATCCTAAAGACCACATTTTGTTCATTTGAGACCTAAAAGCTCATCTATAGGTTTCTTGTTCTCATAGGCTGAATAGACAACAATAGATGGGACTCTGACAACTGTCCCAATAGCACCAGGTTGACAAATGATTGCATGTTGCACATGAATTTCCCTTTCAATGTGCAATTCATCTACAAATGTGGGATTGTTCCCTTGATTTTGAAGTTATGCTCTCAAAAATAATGTTACTCATCACCTCATGCAATATATTAATCACAAATTCAAAAATAACATTGGTAGAAGACAACAATAGAAATTTTTTTGTGTGCCTACAATTTCATTATGATTGATGTTAGACAATTTACTGGATTGGTGATTGTAATTATTGTTGCATTATCCAAAATCAATTATGGGATCCTCACAAGAAAGCTGTCAAACTTCATTAGACAACATAGCTTACTGAGAACCATAGAATCGTAGTTTGTTACAACAAGAAGAGTTTCACTTCAAGTTGTAGGAAGAATTGGCCTGCAATTTTCAAATAAAACAAGATGCACAATGTGATTAAACATTAAATTTCTTGTCAAGCATACTGTGAGATATATTAAGTAATGCACAGTTGGGGGCCACATCCAATTGAAGGTCAAGTCTCACTCTCAACCCCACTGTAGTGGAATAAACAACCAAATTCATCATTTTGTTATGCATTGCCACATATTTCTGTATGAGTTTATTGTCATTAGTAACTCCAGATATGGATCATATATAAGTAGCCATAAATTTTCAATTACAGTCCAAGTCTTCATAATAAGACATACCCCATATTCAAACCTTGTGAATTCGATTAGAACTCTTCTACTGTGTTGATGTTGGAGTGAAATAGCACATGATGCACCACTTTTAAGTCCAGATCTTCATAATAAGACATACCTCCAATGGTGGAAGATCATTTCATTCTGATGAACCATTTGTAAGTCTGGGCAGACATCTTTCTACTCATACTCACTTTGATGCTGGTGTGATCTACAGCTAACAGAGAGAGTTTTTGTTGATAAAGCACTAAGAATGGATCTCATTGGGAATAAGATTGATCTATTTGTACTGGGTATAGAAAGAAGTTAGTTGCATTAAAGTGGGAAGGTAAGGGAAAGGGAGGGACGAAGACGAGGAGGATAATTTGTAACACATGCATGAGTTGTCAAAGGCATGTGTCCTACAAACTACCAAATGATAGTTATACAACTTCTAAAATAAGTTGCTAATATAAGCATAAAGTATCATTGCAAGATGGAAAAGAACTAATAAAAGCAAGGAAATGAGTAGACTTAAAAGTATAAACATCACAATTGTATTCTCAGAACGGGCATTGCAACATGTATCTTAGTCACCATCAGATCCGCAAGAAAGGTATGCCCAATTTATAAGATTCACTCTGCAAGCAAAGTATGCCCATTTTATAATATTCACTCTGCATGGGATATATAAGAAAATACTGAATGCCCTCACATGCCTACATAAACTAATGCTTCTACGTTACTACTTTCCTATTCTTCTACTGGTAATTATAAAGCTCAAGTAGAATCACAAGTCCCATCTAGAAATAAAAGGAGAGTTGACCAGTGGCCTTATTTGAAAAACACAAGGCAAAAAAAAAAATCTGAAAGGGGCCTTCTATTGAAGATGAATGGAGCATGCATACCTTGCTTGTAATGAAAGGATATATGAAAATTTCTCATAAATGATATATAAACTTAGAATATGAGGAAAACAGGTCACATGCACCACAAGCATCAAGAATATCTGATCACAGGGACGATCATGATGTCAATGTATGTAGGACAACAATTAAGTGCAAGTTCATGCAACTATAATAAAACTATGTATAATTGAATTAGATGCTCCACTTCAACCTCCTAACTTGCATTTAGGTACTAGATGCATATTGCAAATCAAAAGTGGCAAATATAATTGATAATGATTGTCTTTATATTAGTTGACAACGTAGTTAGACGTTGCTTGAGAAAATTAACAAATATGGACTTTTAGGTGGCAATGTCCAATTAGCATGATGTAATTTGTTTTCATTGAAATTTTCAAGTCCAAAATGTCACTGACTATATGGAAAAAAGATCTTTGACCTAAAATTTCTGTAAGATATGTATGAATATGCTTTTACTTTCATTATAAATTCCAGTTGCCTGTATAAATGCACCCATAAATGTAGCAAGGTCTCTAGGCAGAGACAATAGATATATTTTCCTAGTACAACTTCATGGCATTATAGATCCACATTCCTGACATTTAAGGCATATTAGAGTTGAACCATGAATTCAGTTAATATGAAAAACAAAACAAGTTTTTCACTTCTCGAACATACAATAAACAACCACTACAATTAAGCTTAACTGATCGATGTAAGGAGGAATACTACATTTTCATGATGGCCTTCTTTTCACATTCATTTTGGTGTTTTTTAAGGCATTCTATTGTAACTAAATAGAACCGATTCTTTACATTCTAGTTGTAGCTTTCTAGTGAAATCAGTAAACGCCCTGATAAAAAGTCAACTGAATACATGAAGACAATGTAGTTCCTATCAACTTTGTTACATCAGAAGCCTGGATACAATCAGTCAATGGTACTCACTGACATATAGGGAGTAGTACCATCATAGTGAAGCCTCCATGTCCCTGGGAGTCTCAAGTTCCTTAGAATAGATATCACATACCCATAGGGAACCAACTAAAACATCCACAAAACCCTGAAATACAAAGAAGACTCTTAGAATAGACTAACAACAGTAGAAAATGAGAAAGAAATCTCTTTATCAAGGGAAATCAAGGCAAAAGAAGAATATGGCACCACAAGTAAAAGAAAAAAGATTATCTGCAAAATAAATCAGAGGAAAAAGCAACTAACTATTGCCTTCTTGAGTACAAGAGCATTAAGATAGAGCCATTATGAGCATCACAATCCATGTAGCAAGCCAATAAGCATGAAGCATGGACTTCAAGATGTAGTCATCAACACTAACTCTAGTATTGGTCGAATAGGGGCTTGTAGACCCAAGGATACACTTGGTTGAGGGATACAAAAGATCATCTATCAAGTTTCCATAATTGCAGTAAGACTAAAGTCAACCAGCAGACAGAGCATCAAAGCTTCAACAACTTCAACACTTGAGCCCATGCGCACACAACCTCATAGAAGACATTAGAACAAAGAAAAAAATATATGATTAGATCTCATCCAATTGTAGAAGTGGGGAAGCCTGATGTCAGTAACATACCAAATAGAAAAGCCTCAAAAGGAAAGCAACTTTAACACATGACCACATATGAAAATATCCTCACAACAGTCAGTAGGGAAATTATTTGTGGGGATCATCATTTGGTTTTCATGAGGAAGAAAACAACAAGTCATGTACCAGTAACAAAGAAGAAGAGATCCTCTTCAGAAACCAAACAAAAGTAAAGCAATAACCATTTAGGTAATTAACTCCACGAAATTAGTAGAAAGACCAAACAACCATGGGACCAACAAGAGCACCTCAACAGGTGAAGACAACAGAACTAGAACCTTAGAATTAAAATATATACATTAGAAAACAAATCTTACTACAAGGTGTTTATACCCTTCAAGTTTTCACCATTCTTCAGAAAACATATAAAAAAACTGAAAATGCACTTTAGGAATTTATATACTCCATTTTTTTCTAAAGAAAGGTAAACATGATATAAAAATATATTGTTGTTATTATTTTAATTATGTTGAGAGTTTCCTCAATATGATCTCTTCAGTGTTGCACTTCCCCATACACATGCAAATGTTTTCAAATATATGTAAAGTCTTACACTCTCTAATTATTAAAAAAACACAAGAACCATTTTTTACATCTTAACAGACTTATATCTTTGATCCTTCAACGATTCAATTGAGAATAAGATGTTAAAGATATGGGGAACATTGTTGGCTTAAACTAACCAGAAATACAATAATAACCTGCAAAATTTCGTACTTGATCTCAATAGTAGATTCTATCAGAATAAAACTAGTATATTTACACATTGCCAGATGTTGTTCATGCACACTTATATAAATTAGATGATTAAAAGTGTTTTCAAAAGTAGCCCTACATTGTACCACTTACACAGATGGACATTACATAGTTTGGGATAAGATTTGTCCGTCCAGTTCATAAACCAGATTCCGACGTGATGGGGAGGCTGGGAATGAAGCAATGTTGAATTATGCACGGTTTTTTCTCACACACTTAGTGGTGATCTTCTTCATGATTTCTGCAATGGGGAGTATGGGTTCTAGCAGGGGGAGAGAAGCTTAGGTTTTCATGCTCTATGTGATTTGGTAGGTATGTGAAACATAATATAGGAATTAGGAGAGTTGGAGTATACCTGAGCTTTGTTTATTCCGTCTCATTTGTCTACTCTCCACCTTTCATTATCCTCGACCATCGCCTCTTCTCTGACGGTCCATGAGGTCGGGTGCTAGAATAAGGAGGAGATATGTGGCTATTGTTGGGGAGAAGAGGGAGAGACGGGGAGAGGGCAATCAGATGGGGAGCGTTGGCGGAGAAGAAACAGGGAGAAAGAACGGGCGTGATAGGTGGGGGTGGCACTATCGAGGGAAATGGCAGTGCCCTACGTGAAACCGCGCGAACAAGGGGGTAGTGCGTGGAAATTTTGAATATTTCAAGAATTTTGGTTATTTGGGAAGGGCGGGGAGTGAGAGGGATATGAGTTGGGAAAGAGCATTATTTTGTAGTCATTATGATATGTAACTAATTTTGTATCTAATACAATTAACTATATTTGCTTTACTTACATTTTTATAATTTATAGGGAAAGGTATCCTTTGACTACAAATATAGTATATGTAGTTAGAAAATTTGTAGTTAAATCATCTTTTTTTGGTAGTGACTTCTCAACAAAATCACAACCTTCACTTGCTCATGAGAGGAAGATGAGGAAGCATATGGTGGTGGTTGTGATCCTTGAAGTGGTGGCCTTTTGTGTGGTGGGTTGGATTTTGAAGGATGTATTGAAGTTGTGGTGGTTGTTGTGGAGGTGATGGGTATTGATGTGATGGTTGTGGACTGCATTGGAAGTTGTAGGGAGGCTGCATTGGTGAAGGAAAATAGGGATTAGGGGGCCATTACTTTTGCAAGGTGGACACTTATGGTGGGGAATAGGTGCTTTGAAAAGCACCAATATATCAAACAACACTATTGGGAGTCACCAAGTTGTGAGAGGGAAGCCTCCCTCTTCACGAGAAGCCAGGGATAGAGAAATTTCATCAATTCTTTGTTCTATCCAACTAATATTCTATCCTTGAGAGGACACATCCTTCTTTGCATCATCAAGTCTTCTCAATCTCCCAAGGACTTCCTCTTCAAACATGGAGCTATATTTTGACCCTTGATGTTTCTAGGCTGCCCTTGTTTTTCCTATCCCTCTTTCCAAGATAAATTAGGATGACTCCTCCATTCTAGAGTATAAGAAATTAACATTGTGCCTTGGTTGTTTTGACTATCATAGGATTATAGAGCTTGCACCTCTCACAAAGAGCCTCTACAGAGTTGATGGAGTGACTCGAAGAGCCTCCCACATGTGTCTGTTAGGTTTTTTGGAGGCGACAAGCACAATAGAAACATTTTTTTTCTCCACATACCCTACTAGAAGATCTCATTAATAACAACATATTCAAAAAGAGGATGTACATGATATACCTTGTCGCAGAACAAGTATGGTGACATCCCTTCACATGATGATGTGCGTAGATCCTTGCGTGCATGAATTGTTCTAGTTGACTTCCTCCAAACACATGCACTCAACATATGTTTCTCTACTTTGTCCATGCAGATGAACTAAAACTCCACTTCATGCTTCCTGAGCTGACAGGTTGGAGTAGCCTTCTGCTTTGATGACACGTTAGTGTTGTAGGAGATCTCCTTGTCCCTCTCTTGGGGATGATGACATCTAGGGTTCATGTACAATATCGTCTCTTAAATTCCAACTGCCATGCCCTAATAAATAGTAGAGGAAAGGAAGCAGGGCTCCCAAAAACCCTTGCAAAAACAAAAGGCCGTGATTGCATTTAAAACAAGCCACTCGTGAACTTTTAAAGGAATATTTTGGAATCAATTAATTAACCAATTAATCATGTTAACTAATTAACTAATTTTTGTCATCAAACTCTATTCAATCACTCAATATTAGCCAACCGACTTAACAATTTGAATCTAATTAATTGGCCTAAACATTTTGACCGATTAACTCAGATTATATTCTAATATAATTCTAGTAGATTACCTAAACATTTTAGTAATCAATTTGATTTGGAACATTACCAATCACATCTACAATTATACTCCTATTCCAATACATCCTATGTGTGTGACCCGGTAGGCTCAAAATTACGTTGGCAGTGACATGTAAAATTATATTATGATTTCACAAGCAAGGATTGGTATCTAGCAAGACCTCGTTGCTACCCAAGTAATTGGAGAAGTTGGACAACAACTTAACCTACAATCTATGATTAGTGTTACATCAACTATATAGTTCCTTTGCCTCTGATATCCAGATTGAACTCGAGGCATGGAATCATCATCCTCTTCAACATTCAATGCATGTTCCTTGAACTAGAGCAGACTGGCTGAGATATGTGTAATCTCAATATGACATATTGACTCATACCAACATGGCCATACGTTTCTCAATCTCACTTATGAAGTGGCCATGATATCAAACTACTTTAGGAAGGACAAATCCCATCTACATCACTCAAAATAATTCCCATGTGTCAAAGTGCACCTGAACACCACCTCTATGGAAACCCTTATTTAGGATCACAGTGTATGATGCCAAAGTACACTGAATGACATGTGATGAGTGTAGTGATTTAAGTTCTAAGAACCAAAATCACCACCATCACTATGAGAGATGACTCTGACTACCAACCATGATTTCCATGTGTCACTCGCAAGGTGGGCCTATCAAATACACTATTCTCTAACAAGTATCTATGTGCTTGATTTGATATCACATATCATCACTAATGAGATTTTGTCATCAACCAATACACACTCTAGTCTTAAGTGTTATTGTTGTCTATTAGCCTTCCACAATAACATTTGACTATGAACATACCAAGAATGCATATACTCTTAACATTCATATGACCTCATCACCCAGGTGCTCAACCTGAAGACATACATCATTGAGTAATATCATTCTTTAGACATTTATTATGTTACATCATTATCTCATAACTAAATAATATAGAATAAATTAGGAGATTGCCTTGATTATTAATCAAAATGTTTACAAGATATGCTACTACAATCATCATATGATTGACTCTCTGGGAATACGTACCAACAATTTCTTCATAAGATTCATTGTATATGCCAATAATTTCACCATTATTCGATTGGTATATCTTTAGGTCGAGGACGGGCATCTCCCATGTTGCTATCATATTGGATGCCTACAATAGAAGCTTGATGTTGTTAAATTTTAGCCAAGTGTTCAAAGAGGCCAAGATTCTTTTGGAGGTTTGGTCATAAACACATCACCACAAGATGAGTCCATAGCGGTCTAACCCATATCAAAAAGTCTAGAGTAGAAGGATTGGACTAGTTTCTAGAGAGACACCTCATGGTGGGGGTAATCTCTAAGCTACTTCTGGAACCTTTCCCAGGTCTCATGAAAATGTTCATTTTCTTTTTAACTAAAGGATGTGATATATCTTCTCATCTAAGTCAACTCGGGAATATGTTAGAACTTCTTGAAGAATTCATTCTTCATGTCATCTCAAATCATGATTGTGGTGTTTGATGAGTGCCATTCTTTTTCCTTGTCCTTGAGAGAGAAAGGGAACAATGTGACATGAATAGAGTCATTTGTGGATACATGCATCCTAAAGGTGGAGCATGTCTCAAGAAAGGAGTCCACATGCTTGTAGGGGTTGTCATTCTCAATGCCATAGAAGGTGGGGAGGAGCCCAAGAATACCGAGCGGAATTGAAAACTACTGCCCCGACATCTGATCAACCCTAGTGGCAATTGGAGAATGGTAGTTTCCTAGCATGAAATAGTCATGTAACATCCTTTTCATAGGTGGAGGAGGCTGAGGTGGGTCACATGTCTTGTCCTTGCTGTCTAGAATTCATATTTTGGTCATTGGGATCCATGTTTGCCATCTCTTCTTCTAGATGATGCTTGTGTCTATTTCTATGCCTTCTTCTCCCTATCTAGGGACCCACTAGGAAAGAGTTGATAGAATAAGAGTGGTGTCCAAACATGAAAAAATGGTCACCTGCACGAGACACAACCAATCAAAAGAAGACAGGTTAGTAAACAAGCTTGCACAAGTAACATACCGAATAATAAATAGCAATGATGAGTGGAGTAGGAAAAGTCAAAGCTAAATGAATTAGCTAGGCCAGACACCTCACTCCCCAACAATGATGCCAGAAATCTTGGTGCATACACAAGACACCAAATTAATTGACTTGACAAAATGTGCCTTAGGCAGATGATATGGTAATTCAAATTTATAAAACTCGATGAACACACTCTTAAAGGATTCCACAAGCGCATAGGCTCATGAGTAGTATAGGAGCGGCAAGTCAGGGTTGAAACCACAAAGAGAGAGAGGTCATTAGATCTATGTTCATTTTAGGCTAGGTACCTACAAGTAAGTATAGGTTTCAAGGGTTTAGCTTGGTTTTGGTTGACTTGTGCTAAGATGAGAAAGCAAACAATTGAGGAAACACACTAAGCAAAACTTACTTTAACCCTAGACAATCTAGTTCTAACTAACAAAGAAAGCAAGCTAAGTAAGAAAAAAGACGATTAGGCTAAGGCAATCTAGACAAGTTAACACAAACACTAGATTAACAAGGAAATTCTAATTAACAACCTAGGGATAACAACTGGTTAAATTAGGAAAGAAAGTAATTAGACCAACAACTAAGAAACTAGGACAAGCAAATGACTAACTTAGAAACTAACTAGCTAAATAAAGCACAATCAAGCAAAAATGAACACTAACTACACCAGAAAGACCTGGCTACCATGAATAAGAGAATTAACTAAGAAGGCAAGTAAAGCAACTAACTAAACAAGCATTAACTAAGCATGGGAGGTGAGGGCCATTTGGGATAATGTGACTAGAACCTAGGTTGGGGAGTCATAACATGAAAGCCACACTCATTCATTTAGATTTTAAAACTAAACAACAAGATCGATGATAGATAATTACCCTAAACTACTAATTGGCCAAGGATGGAATAAGGTGTGTGAAGGGGAACTAACCCTAGCACCCCATTACAACCTTGGAAGGCTCGTTTGGATTAGGGTTTATATGGAATTCTACTAGGACATAATCAAGTCTAGGTTTCTAGGATAGTAGCTCTTAGGGAAATTGCGGGCCTAGGGTAGTAATGGAGGGAGGAAATGTGGGCATTTCACCTTACAAGACAATTGCATTAAGTGCTTCTAAACTAGACACTTAGATCTCACACATAGGAGTGAGAGAAGGGATATATATGTATGAAGATGGGGTGCTATCTAGGGATCTACTAGTTGGACCTAGGAGCAAATCCCAAAATAGCTATATATAGGCCATTTATCCTAGAGCCTTGGTGGTTTCAAGCACAAATCACAAGATAATCAATGGGAAATTATAGAAGTAGAAGACAATAAATAGACAAATTTATAAAGTTTACAAATTACTTTCGCCCAACATGGTATCAAAGTCACATTTTACCCAAACATCCCACCTAGAAGGGTTTAGATACTCATAGAATAAGAAATAGAAAAAGAAGAAGTAGAGGAGTAGATAGCCATGGAAGCTTGGTGAAGACTCCTCCTATCTTAAGCAACACGTCCTTCTCCCTCTATGGTGGTTAGATGACATGGAATGGTGGATGGAAGTAACCAAAACCCTATAAAACTAGGGCTAGAGGTGGGATATAGATGGAAATGAAGCAGAAGCAGGTGGGAGTAGGTGGGAGCTCAACGAATGCTCAAGTGGGTTGTAATAAGTGCTAACTCTTTGCTCCCAACCACCACCCATGTATATATAGGGGCTAGGGAAGCACATGGTTAAGTGGGGAAAAAATAGGGAAATCAATGTAGAAATCAACTAGGGTTTGCTTACAACACGACCGTTCTGGGCCAGATGGCTGTGGTGAGTGGAGGGTAGTACAATCGTGCTAGGTGAGAACGAATATCAAGAAATAAGAAAAATCACAGTTGAGGGTGGATTTTAGAGGTTGCACAACACAACCATGCTAGGCAACATAGTCGTGGTGGTTGTGAGGTGTCACATCTATGTTGGATAGCACGGCCATGGTGGGGAATTTGGATGATGGTCATTCTTGCTGGCACGGGCCTTCTGAGCTTTAGATAGTACAACTATTCTGGTTGGCATGACCATAATGGGGTCTTCTTTGCACAAAAGTGTTGTTCAACACGACCATGTTGGTGAACTTGGCAGAGCTACTTCTCAACTTGGATTTTAACTATAACTTTAGCATTGGTAGCATGATCATTCGTTGGCCCCATGATTGTGTTGGGGGATTTTACTTACACTTTCATCTTCTCTTTGATCATCCATGGAGCTTTTTACTTTTTCTTGACTCTTGGCCACAAAGAGTAGGTTGGGGAAACTCTTATACTCTCTTTAAGCTCCTCTAATGGTAGATAAATGCTTAGGTCATCCTCAATATCTTCCATCCATCCAAAGCGTGGTTCATGTATTGAAAAGCCATAAAAAGAATGTCCATACGAGCTTTTGATAGTAAACCATTTATTGGGGGAAGTATTATGCATTCTAACATGTTTAGATGTAGTTGAAGTACAAAGAGACACAAGATGAAGCCCTACAATAGGACTGAATCATGGCCTCATCTGGAGTGCACACTACCAAGACAGGTTTAGAGCTGGCTAGAGAAAAGGAGTAAGTAGGGGTCTAGCTGGACTCAGTGAATGTAGGTGTGTAGTGGAGCCTTCTTCAGGCACCACTAAGATATAGAGACTACTATTTTGCGGTGATAAATAGGTAGTACAAGGATTCAAGTCAGGGAAAGGTGGGGGAGAAACAAGGTTGGAGATGGGGGTTCTTGGCTCTGTAGCACAATTGGAATGATAGAAGGGCAAAAGGGGCTCATGCAGAGCTGATGGAGGTGTTTCAAAGGAGTGAGGGATGACGGTTTGGAAAGACATATTTCTTCCAACATTTAGGTGAGCGTACAAGAGGTGGAGACTTTCTTGGTGATTCTACAGTCAAGAGAGGTCATGTAAGAAGTCATGATGTAACTTACAAGCTATATTCTCGACTATATTAGACTTTTATTTTTAAAAATCTAGTTTAAAATGCAGATAACACATATAACTTGCATGTGAGCACATGCACATCATGATAATTAATTCAATAAGTTGTGACTTGCTCTCTAACCGTATAAAAAAACATGACCACATAAATGATTTATATTTTAGAATACATCACAAATTACTTTTGACACACAATATGATTCATACCAGTGTTTTCTTATTTTTGAGATTGATGTTTAGTAGATATATTCCTATATTTGATAATTTGGGAAGTCATACGCTTGTTCACTACATATTTCTTAATTTCTACTTAAGTTATGTGTTTGTTTGAACTTCTATTTGGTTGTCCTCTTGTCCTTGTACTTTGGATGTAAATAATATGTAAGAGATAACTAGAAGTACAAAAGGAGATATGCTCTATATTTTTCTACTAACCCACTATTTGAGATGTGTTTTTTTTGTGTGTGTACCTTTTGAGATGATTGTGGGAAGGTTGTAACTACAATAGTTTAACTAATGACAATAACCAATTTCTCATCTATAATCAAGGACACCCAAAACATATGGTTTTACTAAAGGTGTAAAACACGACAGAGAATGACTACCTATAAGTAAACCCAAATCAAATTTCTGACCAAGCACCAAAACCGACCAATTTCTATAGTGTCCAACTTGGTAGCAAACTTGACTCCATAATAATTTAATGTTTACATAATTTTTGTTAAATAAGTATTAATATGTATTAACAATTACATATTCTTAGTAAAATATAAATTGAAATGAAATAAAACTGTTATATTAGTGTTATAGTATTAACAACTAAAAATACATACTACCATCAAAAATTGAAAATGCATACTGATTTGAGCCCTTATTTGACATAGTTTCTTTAAACTAGAAACTAACCCTGTTTCAACTAGAGATCAACCAGAAAACTTACGAGCAACCCAGATTTTGAGTATCCAAATTTGGACTAATTTTTTATGACATATCATGTTGTGTTGACATAACTTTAAAGCCCAAAACTACCAACCTTTTGTTCTAGAAAACCCGATTTTACATGTAAGAAGCGTGTAATATAATGCTATGAATAAATAACTTCCATGTGAATGCATGCACAACATGACATTTACTTTAAATAAAATAACCTAGGAACTGTGACTTTCTATTTAACTGAATATAAACTTTATATTTTTGTGTTTATCAATTGCTTCAACTAGTAGATTTGGTCAGTTTGTTAGCCGTATATTCTGAGTCGACACCCGACTGAAGCACCCAGGGAAGAAGTTTATAGCAACAAGTCGAGGCTTTCTTTTGTAATTTTGTGATAGGGCTGGACTTCTCCTCCTTGTATTATAAAAGATTATAAGAAGAAAAAAAAGCATTTGTTTTAATATTCAGTGTTGTTTGTTTTTCATTTGTTTTAATGTTTAGTGCAGAAGTTTCAACCACGCCACACTTCCCCCGAATGAATTGCTGTGGACATGGGTTTCGGTTGTGAGCTAGGAGCCTTCGCACTCACGCCCTTGTTTGTCACTCAAAAACAAATAGGTAGCTTGCAGCTACCAGTCGAGAAAGCAACACCTTACTTTTGTTTTGACATTCTCAAGGTAGCACTCAAAAGCTTGGCTGTGTTCTCCCTTAAAAACCACTTTTTTTTGGCTTAAGCCATGAGAATGTTTATTTATTCCACTTTCCTTTAACAAGCGAAAAAGAATTAGACCCGTTAGGGTTATATATAGATAGTGCTACTACCATTGCAAAGATTGTTTCTATCCAACTCAACAAGAATGAAAACTGGTAGTTCTATTACATTATGAAAATTAACTATCCTCACACCCCTTTCAAAGTGAGAGGGAGGTTTCTATAAGTTAAGCAAGGGGTGTTGCTGTGAGATGTAGCTCACCCAATCCCTATGCTAATTGATTAAACTGTAATCACATCAAAACTACAATGACACTCTTCAGACACACTAAAGCATCCGTGTTGAGCTACACGCAACCAAGTCATGAGGGTGGTGGAATCAGAGTGCTTCTCATTCCTTCAACTTCCTCACTCAACTAGGTATAAAGAGGAGCAAACAAAAACAATTTACCAAAGTGATATCCACCGGCTTATGCCAAATGCTCTTTTCTTTAGTAAACCACATATGGGATGGACAATAGTTTCCTCTTCTCTCTTACATCTTCTACAAATATTGTCAGCGGTAAACTTGGGCATCATTATTCTTTGTTTATTATAGATTGCCTCATGTCCAAAAAGTCACATAAACATCTTAATCTTGTTTAACACCTCTGCCTAGAAGATGTACTTCAATGGGCCCAAACATGTATGCTGTATCCCAATTCTAAGGATTTAGTATTCTCTCTTCATTTTGAATTGACCATTTTGAAACAATGATCGACCCCAAAGGTCGTCTTTCCCATATGTCTTTGATGGTTGAAGTTGTATGATATATTTTTAATGTTTTTTAGAATATACATATCCAAAAAGTCACATTTCTAGATTCCATTCAAACTGATTAAGCCTGCCACCTTTAGATCTAATATCTCACATATCATTGCTTCAATATTGCTCTCAATCAATTGTTGTCTATCCTATATCTACGTTTCATTCCAAACATCAGTTTGCCAGTCTCCAAACACAACTTTATGACAATTTGGTTCAAAATTTTGTTTTAGATTCTCGACAACCCTTCAAAAGCTGGTACCTTTAGCACCTAATTTTTCTTTGTAGTCTAGATATATCCTCAAACTCTATCATTCTTTGAGTTGCACACATTTTTCATGAGGAGGTCTCTATTCCAATCTCAAATTGAGTGAATGCCCAACCTACCCCCTTAAGTCTATCTATTATTAGGTAATCTTGTGCAACAATAAAAATTAGAGTAATTACCTTGATTGAGAGAGTTGATGACCGCGCGCGATAAGGCAATTGGGAGGGCGACCAAGAGGGAAATTTTCCAGGGCCGCCAACCACCTCCCTGGGAATTTTCAAGGCAATGGAGGTCCTCCTGAGGTGAAACTGAAGTAGTAAAGCTGGACACAAAGCTTTAACATTATTCAGATTGAACACACTAGGAAGCAATTTGGAAGAGTGAAGAAGAGAGTCCAATAGCATTGAAATAAAAGAAAATCACTATTGTAGATGGGAATCTTATGTATCCAAAGGAGGAGGATGAAGAAAATGTAGGTAAATGGAATTAGTGCCTTATAGGCTACATCCTCGACTTCTGGCCTCATATTCCCACACTAGTAAAGCATTTTGCTAGAATCTGGAATCTGTGTGATTTGATAAAAGTTTTTGATAGAGGGGAAGGTTTCTTCATGATAAAGTTCTCAAACCTAGAAGATCCAAACAATGCACTTTTAGGAGACTAGTATGTTAGAGACAGACTAATGTTGCTGAAGAGATGGAAGATAGGCGACAACTTGGTGAAAACAAGACTGAAGGAGGTCCCAATTTGGGTAAGAGTCCACAACCTTCTGTTGGAACTTTAACACAACAGAATGTTTGAGAGAATCAGTTTGTTTTTAGGTAAACCCTAGATGATTGATCAACAAACGAAATCATGTGAGAGAATTGAGTTTGCTAGATTTCAAGTACTTATGTCATCTGAGGCATATTTCTCTGAGTCTGTGACTCTATCTAGCAGTACATGCAAAGAACACATTGTGTCTATTGAATATGAATGATTCCCTCATAGATTCTAACACTACGATATTTTAGCCATGACGATTTCCTCTCTAGCATTGATCAATCAACAAGAGTTGAACAAAAGAATGAGAAGAAAATTTGGAAGAAGAAGATTGATATGCCAGTTTTGAAAGCTAATGTGTTTCTAGTAGCAAATGAAGAGCAAGATTCAGTTATTGTATCAGGTGTTAATGAAGAGTTCATTTCCAATGAGTTAGCTAAACTACATAACAATGATGCAAAGCTATTAGCTAAAGAAGAAGGCATCCCTCTACTTCGATTCCCATATTCTCTAATATTTTTCTAGAGAGTAGTAGTTCCCAAAGTTCATCTAATCACATTCATCCTGGTGCGAGGAAAATAATTTTTTTTTCCACATGAATGTCAAAGTAAGTCCGTTGTAGGAATTTACCACAGGGTGGCTAGCTCCGTTTTCTCACCCATGCCTAAACAATTTGGAGGATTGGAAATCATCAATAAAGAAACATAGGCTATCAGTTCAACAACCCCAAGAACCAAATGGATACATCCTTGAGCATCACCTCTTGGAACGTCATGGGTATTCCTAAAAAGATCTTGAGTGTCCAAGAGGAGTTAATGAGGGACAATAGTGATAGCATTATATTGAAGAAATCAAAGCTAAGAGCTAATAAAATTAACAAGGTTATGAGTAGGTATTTCAATGAATACAATTGGTTGTCGAATGCAGAATCTCATGCTCTAGGAAGAGTTATCATCCTATGGAGGAACTATATTTTAACAAAGTTATTAGAATGTGATAAGTCTCTTCATGTCAAAGCTCATATTAATGATGAGTCTTTCATTCTTTCTACAATTTATGGACACAATCTCGATATTGACAGAGTTGGGCTTTGGAGTGATTTGGAGAAGCTGTATTAGAAATTTAATACCCCTTGAGTAATCATGGGTGATTTTAATGTTATTAGGAAGGATGGTGAAAAAATCAGGAAACAACCAAATCAGAATTCTATGAATGATTTCAACAACTTTGTGTTAAATAATGGCTTGTTCGAGTTGGATATGTTTGGCTCATTCTTTACTTGGGATAATCACCAGGAGGGTGACGACTTTATCCCTAAAAAATTGATAAAGTCTTGTTTAATTTTGAGTTCCAACTTCATTTTGAAGACTTTCACAATGAATGTATCTCTAACACTTTGAGCAATCACAAAAGAGTTTTATAGTCATTGGAAGCCTGAGGAGATTAAGTACCCCCTTTAGATTCATTAACAACTAGACTAAGCACAAAGACTACCCCAATTTACTAAAAGAAGTGTGGAACATAGAGGTTGAGTTTTTCTATGTTCACATCATATTGGCAACTTGGGAACCTTAAATACAAGTTGATAAGATGGAATAAGGAGGTGTTTGGAGATATATTTGAAAATGCCATAGTAGCTAAAATCAAAGCACTTGAGGCTCAATAGGAAGCTTATTTTGATCCCTTGAACGAAATTGCAAGATATATTGCTAAAAGTTTGAGAGCAGAGTTTAAGGTTGTTGTTGACATTGAATAATCATTTCTAAGGAAAAATCTTAGGTTCAATGTCTTAAAGAAGGTAAGTCTAACACAAATTCTTTTTAATCGTCTCTAAAAACTAGAAAATCTAAAAATATTCTCAAGAGTCTCCTGATTGATGGGGGAGTTGAAACATGATACAACTGATATAAATAATCATATTGTCAACTTTTACTTAGATTTATTTTACAGAGGGGGAAGGAGATGCTTGGGAAGGTAACTAGAATGAGCCTCATATTTCCAAGCAACAAAGTATTTCCCTACCTAGTCTTGTTACCAAAAAATAAGTTGATGTTATTGAGAATCTAAATGAGGTTATATGCCCTATCCCCGATGGGTTTAATGGGCATTTCTTTAAGCATGCGTGGAATGTTATTGGGGACAATGTGTTTGAAGCTATCAAAGCTATTTTCATTAGAGGGAGTCATTAGAAGGAAACAAATAGGACTTACATTACTTTACTGCCCAAAGGTATGGATTCTTCTCTCATTACCAATTGACGTCCTATTGCCCTGTGCAACTGCTTCTACAAGATAATTTTGAAGATTATTGCAACATAATCCAACATGTTTTGCCTAGTATTATTGATATGAATCAACATGCCTTTATAAAAGACAGGAATATAAAAGATGCCAATTTGTTGTCTAACGAAATTCTTAATGATTTTAAGAGAAATTAAAAATCCAATGTAGGCATACAACATGATATATCCAAAGCTTATGATTCATTCAATTGGAGATTCCTTTTATCGATGTTATATAAGATGTGATCTTCTTCTAAATGGATTAGATGGATCAAGACTATCTTTCAATCCACCTCGTATCAGATTTTAGTGAATGGTGAGCCCATTGAATATCTTTGTCCTTCTAATGGTTTGAGGCAAGGGGACCCCATTGCCCCTTATGTCTTCGTTATAATCGTGCATGGTTTTTTTGAACTCATGAAAATTGAAATCCAAGAGAAGAATATTATTCATATTTCTACTTCAAAGAATCTCAACTTGTCTCACCTTATTTTTGTTGATGATCTTATGACCTTAGCAAAGGCTGATGAAATGAATTCTCTGAATTTGAAAGACCTTCAAATTTGGCATATTACCAGGAGTGATAACCAATAATGCTAAGAGATCTATTTTATTTGGTAAGAAAGTAGATGTGCCACTTATAACTAATGTTTTGAATAAGGTGAAGGGGTTTTGAACAATTCCAAATATTTGGGCCTTCCGTTATTTATAGGGATGCTCAACAAGAAGCATTGTGTCAAGCTGATAGATAGAATTAAAAAAAGCTTGAAAATTGGAAAGAAAATATGTTGGCTCTTACAGGAAGAATGGAATTAGTGAAGTCAACTATTACCACTATGTATTTTACTGAGTCTTTTCCTTTCCCATACCTAGCTCAAATCTTGAGAAAATTGACAAGTTATGTCATGATTTTCTATGGATCAAACTAATTCCAAAAAGAATTTGCATCTTATCAAATTGGAAGTAGTAACCCTTCCAAAGGATGAAGGAAGTGTAGGAATTAGAGAAAGCAAAGAGGTGGCCAAGGCGTGTTTGGTACAAAATACTTGTGATGTTGCTTATAAAAAGATACACTTTGGGTATAGTGGATAGGAGAGAAGTATTTGCTAAAATCATCATTCTGGTTGATCTCTGAATCCCCTAACTTCTCATGGATGTTTAATAATGTTCTAAGGGCTAGAAACCTGCTTCTACCTTTTATTTAGTTCAAGATCAGCTCTGGGAGTAACATTAAAGTCTAGCAAGATCCATGGCTTAATGATGAGTTCCTAGAAGATATCATTGGCAAGAAAATGATCATCATGACATGTATTCTGCATAATTCTAACCCAAACTTCATCATTAAAGAAAGGAAGTGGAATGTCCCTAAGTCTAGAAGCTCTCATATCATGGAGGACATTCTAGAAAATGTCTCCTTAAGAAATACTGATGATGATTATATTACATTTGATGGGAATAAGTCCATTGGAATTAGAGAGGTTTGGGAGGACACTTGATATAAAGAAGATAAAGATGAATGCTTTAATTGGATCTAGAAATGCAACATGTTAGGTTAAATGGCATTTGACCTAATTCATGTCTATAGTATGACATAATAGATTTGTATGAACTTGATGTGATAATAAGTGGCTTTCCTCAAAATAGATGACTATGCTTGTATTTAGATCAACCTAGATGACGGAATCTATGGTAATCCTAAAAGCAAAAACAAATAGTTATTACCCCCAAATGTAAAACTAATTTTGGTTTAGGAATTATAATGATTTATTCAGGAAACCTACCAATTTTGGTCTCTTTGGATAACCCTAGAGACCTCCATCAATTTTGGATAAAACACATAAAATCATTAAATTAACCCTAGAGTAATTATCAAAGTAACATTGGAACTAAGATCCCAATAATTTGAGCATCATGTGGACCTACTTATTCAGAGTCTCCCTTTGAGTCAGACTCTCAAACCCGGTCATGTCGATAACATTTTTGTTGTCTCCCCTATCCTACCCCTAGTGGAAAGTGTATAGAAGCTCTAACTCTTCATCATCCTGATCTCTTTCTCTAAAAACTCCAAGATTCAACAAACTTCTCCCCCACCTTTTATGCATCTCTCATAGCTAATTCATCCCAAACTCATTGGGATTCCATGTACTAGAGACTCTAAATGTACTTGGACTCCTTTTTTTTTTTACCTTGATCCAACCTTTAACAACTCAAGTACATTTCCTATGCAAATATGAGACCCCAAGAATCATCAAGGGACATCCAAAAACCAAAACCCATCATCACCAACTGCCCCTGCACTTGGCAAACTAACTCCACCTACATTTTCCTTAAAACTGCCTTTGTGTTGGTGGCCCTTGTAGTGCCTTCCAACACCTTGAATATATCTGAGGTCCAGATAGAAGCTTCTTGCTAGTTTTATTTTCCTACCAAGGCAAGTTCTTATTTTCCCTCTTTCCATCTATCTTTTGTCTTCCCTAAAAATCTTGGTGTAACCCGGTCAGCGTTAGCGCAGCTGGTAAGGCACGGTGTCCCCCTCCGGGGGGAGCCGGGTTCGAACCACGCTGTGGAGCGCTGGATTTATCACCCGCCAGTTATCCGGGCTATGGCTGGAAAAAGGATGCGGGCTCTGCCTAAGGCAGTGAAAAAATCCTTTTTTTAAAAAAATCTTGGTGTTTGTGGACTTTATTTTTTATGTTATAACTAAGAATAGCTACATAAAATTATGGTGAGATTCTCTGATTTGTCAAAAATGAGGTTTGGTCCACTCTAGCATGGTTTTCAAATTGATGCTTCTTGTCATCCATGGAGGGGTTAACCATTTTGGCTGCAGGGTACCTCTATGCCTTCTATTTTGTCTTGTTGAGGTTGGGCGAAACCAAGGAACCCATTGACAATGTTTCCCATGACTACTTTGTTGAGAATTAGAATCTTAATCGAGGAGTTGCTCTTCCTTTGAGTTTCTTAGAAGTTAGGGTCCTCGTAGAAGATCAAAGATTAGATTTGGCAATTCTCCAATTTTGTTCTCACCCGATGTACATTAGTGTCACACCCACAAGGACAAGAATGGGATTTTAACACCTAATTTGGTCTGTAGCTGCATGTTTCCTTTAAGCGGACCTACTAATGGTTGTATCATAATTTTCAACCTCATTGAGACACCATTTTCCCAGTGGATAATGTTTTGTATGTGTGGATTTTGCTTGAATTCTGATTGTCTCGACTTAACTATAGATTTAATCATCCACCTTTAGAAGATTTCATATAAATAGTCATTAGAAAGGATTTTGAATTAAGAAGATGATTTCTAGGTTTTCACACCCTAATTAAATAACCATAGACCATGTTTTCCTATAAGGCCTAGATTAAGATTTAATTTCCAAATAAGATGGAAAATTAATTAAAGTTAATTAACTTCAGGACATTAGGTTTTTACAACAACCTTGGAGGAACTAGAGGAATTCTTCTCTCACAGTTAAGTCGGCCATTAACGTACCGCCAAAGTTTGGAGGAATTATGACCTTTTTACCTCTAAATGAATTAAGTAAAATTCTAAATAGTTTGGTCAATGACATTATCAAAATATCAATTAATACTTTAGTGTAACCTAAGATCAGGATTTATCTCCATGTCCCATGTTTGTTTTCTTTTTTTACTTTTCACATGTGACATCCAACAATCAGTTTATTTTCTCTGCGATCCAATGGCTCATCGGGTTGTCTTCTTCCCTAATTTGTTCACTAGACCTGAACTAGTTTCTGGTACTTCCCTTCCTCGATCCCTCTCCCCCTCATCTCTTTACCTCGTGTCAAGATTTCTTCACCCACAAATCCATGATTCCTACCAAAAACTACCAAGCCCTAACCCACCCTCCCTTGTGACCTATTAGAGAAATGCCCAATTGGGGATGAAGACCTCCTCTCCACCATGAATGCACAAAGCCATGTTCACCACATTGGATGACTATATAACTATACAATATCCATCGCCAAACCCATAGACACTCTCCTCTACTATCAACTACATCTATAACACCTAGAGTCATTGTCTCCAACCCAATTTTCATTTTTGGAAAAATTGGTCTTACCGTTCTTGAAGAAACTTGTTACACCCACACCCCACAATTACCACTAATCATGAGATTAGGGAATAATTTTGAGGATTATACTTAATACAAAGTTCACTCCCAAATTTTCTCCTTTATTTCAAACTCTTTGTTTCTCACATTCAATCACATAAACAAACTACACAAAAAAATTAAACCTTGATTACTCTTATATGATCTCAACATTAATAATACACATCCATACATTGATTTTTTCCCTCACACTTCCATGTACATACAACATCATAACTAGTTATATACTCTATTATTAAGGAAACAAAGATACAAATCATCATTTAGAACTCTCTCTCAACCTTATATAAGGACCTAGAGTGACAGTGACCGACTGAACTTTAACTAATCTCATACTTAACTCCCGTGGCAGATCTATGTTGATGCAATGAAATCTTCAATCCATGAGTTATCCCTAGAAAATGTGAGTAGATGGGTGAGCCTACTCGCTCAGGGAATGAGTACTTCAAATAAATAGTCTAAAGCATTCAAATAAATAGTCTAAAGCACTGATATAATTATAAATATACTTTTGAGCAACTGATATCAATTATAACAGCAGTAAGCTTTAAAGAGACTAATCATTCATAAACATAAATATGTCAAGATACTCTAGATATCTACAAGAGTGAATCAATATATGAACATGCTTGATTAATCTGATAGAGAACTAATAAATCAAAAACATACAACGGATAATTCAATAACTACACACACTTGGTTAACCTCTCATTCATCTTATTATGCCCTGAACCCACATAAGGTGTACCAAAACATGTGAAAGAATCACAACAAGCTATGATCTCACTATACAAGGCTTAGAATCATGCCCAGGTTCCTAAACTTGTCTCTCGAGTAAGACCCCATCTATAGTGGGCCTCAACACGTCTACCTCTTGCTGGCTAATGGGAGTGGCCAGATATCTCAGACTCCACCTCTCAGCCTGGGTACTCAGGCAGTGAGTCAAAGCACTCAGGCTTATTATGCATCACTGGACCTACTGACCACTGATCACTACAACATGTAACACAGGTACCACTGGAATCCCCAGTTGGTGTTGCATACCACACAACTATAAGGAGTCTTCCCTACCGGTCAAGACCCCCACACCCTACTGGTGCGCTCTGGCTTACCTCGATCTGGACTACCTCCGATCGAGAATCTGTTTCCTCCTCACAATGAAGGACTCATCATGTGATGATTCTATAGTGTTTAGGGAATCTAAATGTCTAATTCACTCTTTAACTTCACAATTCAATCATCACATCAACATATCTTAGTTTATCTTTGTAAATCATTCATTTCATAGATCATCTGATAATATTTACCACAAACTAAATTATTAATCATCACCACATCTCATACTGAGAAACATTGATATCACAATACTTGATTCACTGAACACCCTTTCCTTTGGGATTCATTTACCTATTTCACTTATCACGACTCTCATAAGGATTTAATGCACCATTTAAATTCACTGAATAAAGATTGCTTTCAACAATTCATATATAATCAACATATGTATGAAACCCTAGAATTGAGCTAAATTTTGGGTTTTCATGCCATTCATTGGGATATCATGAATCAATAATAACATTGAATAAATAAAGTCTATGATGTAAATAGAATCACTTCAAATGGATTTCACAATATCTATTCACAAATTACCAACTTTTCACTCATCTAGGGTTTCACCCACTTTACTGAGATATCAAGCAAACACTGATGACATCACACAAATCCAAGATAGTATCTAAGATATATATACTATGCATTAATATAAACAATAATTCATAATAAAAAATATTCAGATAGACAAATTTCTTTATTTAACTATACAACACTTTCAGTCATAGCCGAAAATCCTAAATTTCAGCACATTCATATAACCTCTACAATTACTTTAAGCTAATTTAGATGGATTGTAACCATTTCTAATATTATTTTATCACCTGAAATTCATCATAACAGAGAAATAATCCGTTTCATATCATCTTGCAAAAGCTAGATCAAACATGCAACTTAGGGTTTGTACTCACATACTAAGCAATTGAAGATTATTGATGATTTAACTCATTTTTGTGCAATCTACTATTTAAAGGAAGTATATACTCACCCTAAGGTGTGAAAACACCTTAAAAATGGAGCCCATATATGAAAATCTCAAATCCATATCAAAACCCTAACAAATCACCGATTTCATCTTTCTTTCAACCCGAAAACCCTAGAAATAAGAGATTATGAAGAAAGAGTGAGAAAAGGGGAAGATTTGATGCTATTTGTAATCAAATCAGAGGAGGGATGGAGTCTTGACATGTGAGAGAAGATTCACCATGAAAGTCTATGTAAAGAAGCTAAACTTACTTGATTTCATCATATCTCAGATAGAGAAACCCTAGGTCAGCATCTCCACCACTTTCTCCTCTCAAAACCCTAGCTCTCCTCTCTCTCTAGAATTTTGTTTCTATGGAATGGATCACGAAATATGAGAGCTCCTTGGGTGCTAGATTTCTCATATAGAGAAATTGAGGTGCTTGGGTAATTTATACATTGACCCCTTACTATACTTTTTCTTATTTCAACAAATTTTTCTATTATAAAAAAGTTACTATAATCTGTATATTGTAGAGGTCAAACATCCTCCAAAAATTATGATTTTTTTATGTCTAAAATGTAATTTTAGAGATCAAGTATAAATTTCAAATCATTCGGAGCTTTCAATAAATAATTAAAAATAAAACACTGCATTGATGAACAACACTCTGTCAGTATGATCGGTTGAAGTATAGTTCGACTAAGAAACACATTTAAAGAACATCCAAATATTCTAAAATTGTTCTCTAGAATGCATGATTGAGTTATTCATATCATAACCAAAATTCAATTAAATAAACATGTAGGAATTATGAAAAATAATTTACCACACTGCTATCCTGATCAAATTCTATATTCATGTACTATCAAAATCCTAATTTTTGCCGATTAGGGTTTACATTTCTCAAACCATGATTCTTCAAATTAAAATCATAATTATAGTTTCTTATCAAGTCTGAAACATCACAATTGAGATACTGTCATGAATCAAGTATAAACGATGTTGAATCTAATCAAGCATGTAATCATTCAGGTAAACCCTAATTTACCAATTAAGAACAAATGCGGTCATAACAATTCTCACCCCCTTAAAAAGTTTCTTCCCTGAAACATAAATATGCAAACAAAGTATATTCAAAGTTTCTTTTAAATTTCTAAAGTCATATGTGTCACTATACTCTTGTATTTCCTATTAGAATGTTATTTCAATATTGAGTCATTTGTTTCTCTTCTAATCACAACTTTAAGCAAGCCTTCTCAATGATAGGAGAATTTTTTTTGTCACAATCATGAATAGGAAAGAGATAAATAAACAACTATTTTTTAATCATGCCATACCCTTTTCATATGTTACCTCGATACTGGTAATTTTATCCCACTATCTTAATTCATACACTTCAATCTGTACTTTTTTTTGCATCACATCATAGTTATTAAAGACATTTCACTTTTCTATTTTCAATTTTACTATTTTGCCACTCTAATAGAAAAACACTCATAAACTGCAAGACTAGAAGTAATAATATTTGTATAAAACTGAGTTGGATTACTGATATGAATGATCGAAACCATAAAACTCATTCCAATTTAGTATATTGCTAGCACATTTACAATTGAAGTCATATGTAAAAAAAAATTCATCCCTTGAAATGCCTTCAACAAACTATACTTCTATAAAAGAAAATCACATATTGCTGAAAGCCATTTGTTTTCTCTGATTTCTTTTCTTATGCATTTCAGCTTCTTTTTACTTATCCTTCTCATTCTGATCATCTAGAATAAACATCCCTAACATTAAAACATTCAAGGTAAGAATAGATTATTCATCATTCTTGCTATCACTACAAGAATCTATTTTAGATTAAAATTTTCTCTTGTTGCACTTCTCTTTTTGTTCAAATCACACTTCTTATATTTCAAATCTTTTTCTTGTCCTGCGTTCATACTCATTTCCATATTGTTTATCTATCTTTCACATTTGCAATCTTTGAGCCCATGAATACTATAACTGCTATTTTCTTCGCATATTGATGATCTCGATATTTTATTTTATAGAGATGTTCATGCTAAAGGTCAAAACACTATTGACATTCTGATACTAAAGTCTTCCTTGTCTTTATTAGTTGAATTTTGTTTCTCTTACTTAACCATTTTGATAGATTACTTTCTTAATCTACCATGCTAGGGTTTCATCATCATTTTATAGGTCATTAGTATATTTAGTACATGTGTCCCTCATGACGGTTGTGTCTCATTTATGATTTATTTCTTTATTACTTCATCCCATGTTACACTCACTAAGGAGGATACATAAGAGAAGCTGATTTTGAGACATAGAATTATAATGTTCAAGTATTCACTTAACACAATTCTCATATTAGTCATCATCAAGGATACTAGACTATTTCACATTTCCTCACATCTCACAGTCTCTCTCTTTTATCATCTATATAACTCCCTCCTGTTTCAACCCCTTCTTTATTTTCTATCATCGGCTCCCTATTTACTACAGAAACAACATTTAATGTCACTTTTTTGGGCGTCGGTTATTTAGGAAACCCGACGCCTATAACATTCAACATCGGTGATTTAGGGAATCCAACGTCTATATTCAAAGACCAGCCAGACACAGGTACTGCTTTGTATTCAGCGTCAGCTGGGCAACACAAAATCGACGCCTAAAATCGCCCGCAAAAACCAATTTTCGAGCAAAAAAAATTTGGCCCCAAAGTGTCACATACAACGTCGGTGTTTTAACTGTTAACTGACACCTATATAAGATGAAAATTTGCGCAAAAAGTTCCAATTTCGGTGTCAGTTATCCTTTGATAACCGACACTAATAATGGTTCCCGCCAAATAATTTAGGGCAAAGATTGTCTAATTGGACGTCCGTTTTTTAATATCAACCGACGTTGAAGAGTAAAAGGTGTCGGTGTTGTAGATAACTGACGTCGTTTACAAACTTAATAGACCCGTATCACCCGATCGTCTTCCCCTTTCTTCTGTTTCATTGAGATAATTTTCTCTGCTGCTCGCCGCTTGCCTAAAATCGCCCAACGACCCCCGTTGCTGCTCACCGCCGCTGCTGCTGGTGCGCCTCTGCTCGCCGCCATCTCCGCCACATCCTCTTTCTCCTACTACTGCCACCGCTCTCCACCACTACTGCTTACCGCTCTGCTCTAGCTACTCTGCTCTTCTCCTGGTGTCGTTCTGCTCGCCACTCACCCTGGTGCCGTTCTGCTCGCCGCCTCCTTCTCTGCTCGTTGCTCTCACACCGCCGCCACCGCTCTTCTCCACGCTAGCTCCAGGTAGCCCTAGCCTCTTTTCTTCCTTCTCCCTAGCTCCTTACCAACAAAAAGTATGACCGTGGCTGTGTTGGCTGTTGGTAAGGATATGAACAAATCTTTAAGTAATTCTTTATGTAAATTCTATGATACGAACAAATATTTTGCTTGCATATATTTGTGCTTCTAATCCTAATGCTTGAACTAATTCAGTAAATTTTGATGCATGTTGAAATAAGATTTAAACTTGTCCATTCTAGCATCCTAATTTGATTTTATTAAACCCTAACATTGATGAAACCCTAACATCAATTGTGATGAAACCCTAACATGTACATATCTATTATTGTGTTTGTTGGCCTAAAACCCATCCAAGATTTACTCATTAGGAGTAAATATTGGATAGTCCCCAGTTTGGGACTATTCTTGAACACCTAATCTCACTTAGGATGTAAGTGTATAATGTGTATTGAGTTTTCGAGAAAATTTCGGTAGCATTTCCCCGTTTGTTCTCTAAGTACATATGTACATAAGTACATTAGTTTTCGAGAAAATTTTCTTGAAAACCCAATACACATTATACACTTACTAGTGAGATTAGGTGTTCAAGGATGGGATAGGTGGTACACATTTATTATATATAAGAATGACATCACATGTGTTTGTTGGCCTAGAAAGTGAACAATCATTGTTCTTTATATTACTTGTACATTGGTATAAATTAGAATGAACAATCACTAAATTATATACTATTTGTATGGAGTTTGGCTTCATTGTACCTCCTAATCTGACAATATTTTCCATGTAGCGCATCACATTGTAGCCGCAGGCCCAATCGTTATTTTGTATTGGACACTATCAAATGTTACCACCATAGAAATGGTTAATAAATAAAATTAAGTACATTGAACTTGAAAATTCCATTGCAGTTAAAGAAATTACCGGAATATTGACCCATTGTATCTTTCTTTTCTTACTCAGCTTTCCTCCAGCTTTTTGAACTCCTTCATAACCCTGATAGAGACATACATTGAGTTACTTTTATAACCAGTTATGTAATAATCTTAATAATCTAAGTTAACATATTTAAACTTTTACTCACAGGAATAAAGGCACTTTCATTTCATGTCCCGCACTGTCTACTTCAACATCAGATGGGTCTAGATAATATACAGTTAGCGTGGCTGGGACAATTACCATCAGAATCCAGTGTCTACCCCTAATTGCAAATAAGCCAAACAAATAGAAAACCAGATGGGTCTAGATAATAGGAGTAAATCTTGGATAGTCCCCGATTTGGGACTATTCTTGAACACCTAATCTCACTTAGGATGTAAGTGTATAATGTGTATTGGGTTTTTGAGAAAATTTCGGTAGCATTTCTCCGTTTGTTCTCTAAGTACATATGTACTTAGACAACAGTGGGGAAATGCTGCCAAAATTTTCTTGAAAACCCAATACACACTATACACTTACTAGTGAGATCAGGTGTTCAAGGATGGGATAGGTGGTATACATTTATTATATATAAGAATGACATCACATGTATTTGTTAACCGTAGACCCTAATCTTGTCCTAATATATACTTGTTTTCTCTTTGATCATAGAATGGATAGATCATGGATGTCCATTCGCAATCGCTGCACCCCAGAGTTTATATCTGGTCTTGATCAGTTTATTAGATTTGCCGAGGAACATAGGAAAGAACCTGGAGATAGGTTCTACTATCCATGTAGGCATTGCGGTAACAACTTGAAAGGCAGCACCGGTGACGAAATCAAAAGTCATGTCATGTGCAACAAGATTGTACAAGGCTATACAGAATGGCACTGTCATGGAGATATTTCAAACTCAAAACCAGTGGATGTTGATAGCAGTGCTTGGATAGAAGAAGAAATTGCCTTCGATGACATAGATGTGAACGAACCAGTTCCAGTAGACATCGTTGATGCGATGCTGGATAGTTGTAGGGTAGAGCACACCGATCCACCTCCTATCTTTAGAAACATTGTGCATGATGCTGAGATACCATTATACACAGGTGCTAAGTTTATGAAGCTTAGCGCTGTGTTGAGATTGTATAAGTTGAAAGCTAACAATAGATGGAGCGACAAAAGCTTCACTTCATTGTTGACTTTGTTGAAAGAAATGCTTCCTGAAGGAAACGAGCTGCCAATCTCAACATACCGGGTAAAGAGATTATTGTGCCCAATGGGAATGGAGGCCAAGAAGATACACGCATGCCTGAATGATTGTGTATTATTTCAAAAGGACTATGTGGATTTGAAAGATTGTCCAAAATGTGGTGCGTCACGGTACAAATTGACGACTTTGAGGGAGTCCAAAACTGGTTCTCCTGCGAAGATGATGTGGTATCTACCTATAATATCACGGTTTCAATGCTTGTTTACAAATCCGAAAGATGCGAAGAATTTGAGGTGGCATGCAGATGTTAAGAAAAATAATGATGAGATCCTACGACATGCGTATGATTCCCCACAGTGGAAGAAGATTGATCTATTGTACCCTGAATTTGGTGAAGAAGTCAGGAATCTAAGACTTGGGCTTTGTATAGATGGGATGAATCCATACAGGACATTGAGCAGCCAACATAGCACTTGGCCAGTCATGCTTGTTATATACAATCTTCCTCCCTGGCTGTGTATGAAAAATAAGTACGTTATACTATCGTTGTTGATATCAGGCCCTAAATAACCCAGAAATGATATCGATATTTATCTTGAACCTCTGATTGATGACTTAAAGAAACTTTGGGCTGAAGGTGTGATGACCTATGATGCTTCAGGAAGAGATACATTTTGTTTGCACGCTATGTTGTTTTGCACTATTAATGACTTTCCAGCATACGGGAATTTGTCTAGATATAGTGTCAAAGGAGCTAAAGCGTGTCCTATATGTGAAGAAAAAACTGATTCAATAAGACTAAAACATGGCGGCAAGACTGTATATCTTGGTCATCTAAGGTTTCTTTCAAAATTCCATCCGTATCATAGGAAGCGCAAAGCATTCAATGGATGGAATGATGAACGGAGTGCACCTAAACCTATACAGGGGATGTTATTTATGAAAGAGTAAAAGACATTGTCAATGAATTTGGTAAGAAATCACAATGTAGTATGGCCACACAGAGTGATAATTCTTCATTCAAGAAGAAGTCAATATTTTGGGATCTTCCTTATTGGAGTTCTTTGACAGTCAGGCATTGTATCGATGTAATGTACGTTGAGAAAAATGTCTGTGATAGCGCCATTGGTACTCTATTAAATATACAAGGTAAGACTAAAGATGGGATAAAATCCTGCAAATGATAAATGGTCGGTTGTTCTTCATGGTAAAAGACAGTTCATTGAAGATCCTATAGATGAAGAAGAGTACTATGATTAGTATGATGACTCCAGTCCATTCTCACTTGGGTTGCCAACTCCACAAAATATTGAAGCTAATGATGACTTATATGTACGCGGAGATCACAATGAAGGATTGTTAATTGATAAAAGATCACAATTTTAGAGGCATGCATGTTTATATTTTTTTATTGAAGCTAAATGTTTGCTTTTTTAATATCAATATCATTTTCAGATTTGATGTTTCATTATCTTCTAGTTAATACAAATGCTAAATGTTTGCCTTTTTAATGACATTTTCATATGGCTGACCATGATGAGCATGATGTCCATGATGAGCTTGAAGTCCATGATGAGCATGCTGTCCATGATGAGCATGGCGAGGATACCAATGTAAGTTCTAAAAACATATCTTGTATTTCAATAAAATTCATTATCTTCTAGTTATGTCATATATCCTATATTTCTATATTGGGCTAATTCAGTGTGTTTATTTTTGTCAAATTTTAGGTTGATGATGGACATGTACCCACTGAAGCACTGGAGGAACATGATGCGCATCGCCAAACACTTAACAAGAAAAGGGGCATCACTCTGTTGAAGAAGTTAATAGCACTAAGTGGCAGTGGATCCAGATTGGCTGTGGAGTTTGATAATGGAGGAAATGCAATTGGAGTGAACCACAATAATTTTGTAAACTATCTTGGGGTTGTCACTCGAAGCCATTGTGGTGTTAAGTATGATAATTGGCATAAAGTTCCTCAGGCAAAGAAAGACATGATATGGAAGGATTTATGCGTGAGTTATTATTATTTGCAATTCTATTTTGTAGATTACAAATTCTATTATTTGTAATTCTATTTCTGGATACTAGTTAATAGCAATTCTATTTACAGAATCTGTTTGCATTGGATGAGATGCTACATCGTAAAAGCATGATGCAACACGCTGGAAAGATGCTAAGGAACTATAGGACAAATCTCAATAGATAATACATAAAAGATGGTGATAAGAAGAAGAAGTCATCCCTTGAACAGTGGAACTTCTTGAACAAAGAAGATTGGGACACATTTGTTGCTTCAATAAAATATGAAGAATTCAAGGTATCAAGTGAGGCGCAAAAAGCAAGGCGTGCATTGAATGTGCATGACCACACTATGGGTCCAAAGGGCTATGCAAGCGTTCGCCAAAGACTACAAGCAGAGTCTACAGCTACCTAGGAGTCCTCTACTACATGTGCCACACCCATGCCTCGCCATGATGTCTGGATAGATGGGAGGCAAAACAAGAAGGGTGAAATAAAGAAGCCCGTAACGGCTGAGGCGGCTGTGAAAATGGTAAAATACAACTCCTAGAGAAATCATTTGAATATTGATTATTTATGGTGTTAACTTATCAATTTTTGTTGATGATGATTAGCGGGAGCTGCACGAGCAGAGGAAACAAGGCACGTTCATCCCTCAGGGAACAAGGGATGAATTGACAGTTGCTCTGGGTAACCCAGAGCATCCTGGACGTGTTAGGGGTGCAGGCGCTGGTGTGGGCATCAAAGCATTCTTTGGGCCATCCCAGCGCAAACCCAGAGCGGGACTTTCACAAGAAGAGGTAACCTATTCTTTTTTTAGAATGTTACTGCAAAAGGGAATTCAATAATAAGAAGCTAATGTTTCTTTTATCCATGTATAGGAGAATAAAAGAGTCGAGGATATAGTTGCTAAGAAGGTCAAGGAAGAATTGTTGCGATGGCAGGCATCTCAGGCTTCCAATCAGCCTATGGCGACCCACTCTTCTCCTGATGCACAGACTGAGAGTAATCCTGTAGACCCACCGCCTAACACGTCTGTTGTAAGTATTATTTATGACATTTTATCTAGTATTTTCAAGATGATATGTTTTCAAGATGATATGTATATATGTATAACATTCGTTACGTAAATTTGTAGGCGTTGAAGCCATGCCGCTTAAGAATACAATACTATGTTGTTGCAGAGGCGCAGGCTTACCCGTCCCTTCCTGGGGTAATGTTTCACGGGACTCCAATGCCACAGGGCTACGTTCGTGTGAGCCTGATACGTGTATTACCTGATTGGAGGGAAGCTACATTGCCATATGCCCACCTGGATATTGATACACTTGCTGAGGCAGAAGGTGAGGTGATATTGTGGCCCAAAGCAGATGCCGTCTACACTACTGAAATTGTAAGATAAATTTACATTACTTTAGATTGTTAATGTGTATATATGAGGTCAATTGATCTGAAATTATATATATAGGTTAAAAAGAAGACACGCGGAGCATCTAGGCCTCCACCTCCACTTCCTGCATTACCAAGTTGGGTTCCAACTGACCTAAAATACCCGTTAGGTCCTGCTTGTAGGGGAATGACATGTTGGCTATGGGCACATAATATACATTACCCTATAATTGTTTCTTTAGAAGCAAATTATGCAGGCCAATCATATGAAAGCTCTTTATTTGTACAAGATATTATTGAGCTGTTTATATATGATTGGCTGAATACATCAATGATAGAGACATGGATAAGGTGAGATCTTGTTTATACATCCATATACCTTGTGTAAGATTCGGTGATCTGGTTTCTTATATATTAATGCATACGTAATATATGTTTTGCAGCTACTTAGTCGAAAATCAATGTAAACAATTTGCATTTGACCATGTGGGATTTTTGATTCCATCATTGATTCGTATGGTAGCTAAAGACCCTGATCGTGTTCAACAATACTGTATAGATGCTTTTACAATTTTCATTCAGTAAAAGAAGACGATAATAATAGTAGCTCCATTCAATGTCAAATAAGTTTACTTCACTTATAATTTGGACTTAAGAAAATTACATTTTTATTGTGGATTTCGAGTTATTATTTTTAACTTTTTTACCTCTAGCAGTAGGCATTGGGAGTTACTAGTTATTCTCCCTGGGACGTTCACTATTTATTATCTAGATCCTGTGGGGAGTACATTGAATACTAAAATTGGACACGTAATGAGATTTCCATTATTCTGGTGAGAAATATTTCATTTTTATATCCGTTAACATATGTTATTACATTATTATTTAATTATGCAATTTACTGTGTTACATTAACATGTACGGGTTTAGATGCATTCAAAAAGGCTGGAGGAAAGGTCCCCAGGAAAAAGAACCAGCCAATAATTTGGGAGAATGTAAAAGTAAGTTCCCGACTCCAATGTATATATTATTTATGTGAACTGTGCTTAGTTGTATTTTTTTAATATTTTGTATGTTTCAATTTATAGTGCACTATACAAGACAACGATTGGGCATGCACATACTATGCGATGCGATTTATGCAGATGATTATCTAATATGCCACATTGGACATCGATACCATACATGAGGTATTATATATAGTCTCATTAGTTAGTATGAAATATATCAATCTTATTTTTATATTATTACTTATATATACATCATTTTCTTTGTAGGTGTTTAAAACTGACCACACTATAGGTAAACACTTAAAATATGTACATGCTCCATATACAATGGAAGTATTAAATGAAGTAAGAGAAGAATGGGCAAGAGTCATACAAACAGTGGGGACTATAAGATATAATTGGGATGCTAATAGCGATGTTGAATGATATTTTGTAAATGAATATTTCTGAATGTTTATACATGTCTGAATGTTTCTGCATGTATTTAAATGTTTCTACATGTGTGAATGTGAGAATTGAATTGATGTCTGAATGTATCTATTTGTGTGAAAAGTATATTTGTTGATTTTGCAGGTTTGTGGCCTGTTTGTTGGCTGATATCAATGGATGTCATAAACCTACAGTTCAAAACTAAACTGCAGGTTCTCATCCTGCTGACCAGCCACAGTAGGCCTGCAAACTGATAAGGAAAAAAAAATTAAAACATAGGCGTCGGTTGTTTATAGAAATCCGTCATCAAAGGCTTACCGCGTCGGTTATTGGATAAAAACTGCCGCCTAATGTGACAAACAACCCGACCGTGCAGGAAAGCACGACTGTGGCGGAAAAAGCATCAGTTATTAGTATAACAATGACGCCTATAGTACTAAACACGGTCATGCAGGGAAGCACGGCCGTGGTGTCTGGGAATATGGCGTCGGTGTTTTAGTTGCAAACCGACGCAAGAACTATCCTAGATGGCACCCTTTTTTTGGCGTGAAGCCTTATGGCATCGGCTTACTATGAATAACTGACGCCTATCGGTGCCCTGATGGCGCATATTTGGTGGCGTGAAGCCTTTTGGCATCGGTGATAAAAATGACGCCGAAGAGTTCGACCTTTAACGGCGCCCACATCGGCGTCGTTTTAGAACCGTCGCTAAAAGGGCATAAACAACCGACGCCAAAGGACATTCGTTAAAAGGGCATAAAAGAGTACGCACTCTTCCCTATGTCATTATTTATTTATACTTATCTCTTATGATCATGTTTCTCACTCTTGTGTATGATTCCATATTCCATGCCATATAAACTTTCTTATCATCCTTTTAGTTTTATCTAGTTAAAATTCTAAATAAATATTCTCCCTACTAGCTTCATCTTATGCATAATACATTACATGTCATTCATTTCGAATCAGACAGCTCATGCATGGGTTAACCATAGTTCCCTTTTCAATCAAGCCTTCATATTCTCAATATAGTTTACCTTTATATGAGTTGTTCATTTATTTATCTGCACCTTTGTTCTTCTTTAAGAACTAGTTCCATTTCATCACTAGGAACCTATTGAACACACTTGATGTCAACTAGGTTGCTACTAAATAGAGACTTTGAATCAAAAACTAGTAAGGATGAATACTTTAAACTTTATGATAAAAGTACACATTCCATGCTCCTTGTTATATCATGTAACCCTTCTTTCTAAATCAAACTCATCATTTTAATCATTTCCTTTCTTTGTTTCATCTTAGTTTCTTATCCTAGTCTTATAATTTACATGTTTATCTAGTTCTCTTCACTTTCATTCTTATGAACTTCACTTCTATGTACTTATTGCATACTTAACTCTTTTATCCTATTTTCCTTTTGTTGTGGTGTACATAAATACATTTTACTCGATTATATGATCCATTCATTCTAATTGATTCTTTCTATCTCGACTTTCCATGTAGTTTTCTCTTATCATTCCTGTATTTCAGATTGGATAAAGTGCCATAATTAGTTATATAGTTCAATTCTCTTTATCCATCCTTTCTTCTTCATTTCGTATGTTACATACTAATGTATGTCTTGTATCTATATCCCTCTTCCTTCATTCCCAATTTAGGGTTTCTTATCTGAGGCCCTAAAGTTAGATATCAGATATCAGTTCTAATTGATTCTTAGCTATTCTATTCTTTCCCTTCTATTTTAACATCTTAGTATATGTACATTCTCACTATGATTTGGGTCTAATTTATCCAGAGTCTACTCTTACTATATTGTTAATATGATTCATTAGATCCCAGTAACGCACCCTGCCAGCCAGACCAGGCCAAACCTACAGTCCTGAAGACAAGAGCTACTCAAGATTAACCAACTCCTATTCATCTCAAACATGTGGAAGGAATGCCCACTTAGGGAAAACTCATTTAAACATAACTTCTTGTCTACTTGATACAAAGAATACCTAAATTAACTTCATGATACACAACAATCTAAAAGAACCATATATATTCTACAAACTAATAATCTGAATTCATATATATAAGAGCATTTCTATTGATCTCCAATCAAAGAAGCAATATAAATAAAGAGTTGTATCACATTCTATCTTTAAGCTCTTACTCCTTCATTACTTTTTGGTCTCCTAACCCTAATATTTCTAGGGTTTCTCTCTAGACCATCTATCCTCTGCATACATGGCTAGGGCATCTAGAGAAGAATAGATAGAGTAGCTTGATACTGGTCAACCTAAGTATTTAGATACTAGGTCAGGGTATCTAAATACTAAAACCTCCCGGAGCTGTAGACACATCACCTCCTATATGCCACACTTATAATTCCAACTTTCTATCTTAGTGGTCCCTGACAACTCAGCCTAAGCTCTGATATCAAGTTGTTACACCCACATCCCACAATTACCACTGATAATGAGATTAGGGCATAAGTTTGAGGATTATACTTATTACAAAGTTCACTCCCATTTTTTTGTTTCTCATATTCAATCACATAAACAAACTTTACAAAAGAATTAAACCTTGATTACTCTAATATGATCTCAACATTAATGATACACATCCATACATTGATTTTGTTCCTCACACTTCCATGCACATACAACATGATAACCAGATATATACTCTATTATTAAGGAAACAAAGATACAAATCATCATTTAGAACTCTCTCTCAACTCTATATAAGGACCTAGAGTGACATGGACCGATTGAACTTAGCTAATCTCATACTTAACTCCTATGGCAGATCTATGTTGATTTAATGACATCTTTAGTCTATGAGTTATCCCTATAAATTGAGAGTAGAGGGGTGAGCCTACTCGCTCAGCGAATGAGTACTTCAAAGAAACAATCTAAAGCACTGATATAATTACAAATATACTTTTGAGCAACTGATATCAATTATAACAACAGTAAGATTTAAAGAGACTAATCATTTGAAAACATAAATATGTTAAGACACTCTAGATATCTACAAGAGTGAATCAATATATGAACGTGTTTGATTAATCTAAAAGAGAACTAATAACTCAAAAACATACAAAGGAAAATTCCATAATTGCACACACTTGGTTAACCTCTCATTCATCTTATTATGCCTTGAACCCACATAAGGTACCATAACATGTTAAAGAATCACAACAAACTACGATCTCACTATACAAGTCTTACAATCATGCTCGAGTTCCTAAGCTTGTCTCTCAAGTAAGACCCCGTATCCAGTGGGCCTCGACACGTCGTCCTCTTGGTGGCTAATGGGAGTGGCCAGATGTCTCAGACTCCACCTCTCAACCTAGGTACTCAGAGTCAAAGCCCTTAGGCTTATTGTGCATCAGTGCACCAATCGACCACTGATCACTACAACATGTAACTCAGGTACCACTGGCATCCCCAGTTGGCATTGGGTACCACAAAATTGTAAGGAGTCTGCCCTACTGGTCAAGACCCCCACACCCTACTGGTGCCCTCCAGCTTACCTCGATTTGGACTACCTCCAGTTGGGAAACTATTTCCTCCCCACAGCGTAGGCCTCATCCTGTGAGGATTCTACAGTGTTCAGGGCATCTAAATGTCTAATTCACTCTTTAAGTTCACAATTCAATCATTACATCAACATATCTTAGTTTTTCTTTGTAAACTGTTCATTTCAAAAATCATTTGATAATATTTACCACAAACTAAACTATTAATCATCACCACATCTCATAATGAGAAACATTGATATCACAATACTTGATTCACTGAACATTCTATCCTTGGGGCTTCATTTACCTCATTCACTTATCACATGACTCACATAAGTATTTAATGTGTCATAAACATTCACTAAATAAAGATTGCTTTCAATAGTTCATATACAATCAACATATGTATGAAACCTTGGAATTGAGCTAAATTTTGGGTTTTCATGTCATTCATTGGGATATCATGAATCAAGAGTAACATTGAATAAATAAAGTCTATGATGTCAAGAGAAGCACTTCAAATGGATTTCACAATATCTATTTACAAATTACCAACATTTTACTCATCTTGGGTTTCACCCTCTTTACTGAGATATCAAGAAAACACCGATGACATCACACAAAATCCAAGATAGTATCTGACATATATATACTATGCATTCAGATAAACAATAATTAATTATCAAAGAGATTCAGATAGACAAATTTCTTTATTTAACTATACATCAATTTCAGTCATACTCGAAAATCCTAAATTTTAGTATATTCATATAACCTCTACAATTACTTTAATCTCATTTAGATGGATTGTAGCCATTTCTAATGTGATTTCATCATCTAAAATTCATCACAATAGAGAAATAATCCATTTCATATCATCTTGCAAAATCTAGATCAAACAGACAACTTAGGGTTTGTACTCGCATACTAAACAATTGAAGATTATTGATGATTCAACTGATTTTGTGCAATCTACTATTTAAAGGAAGTACCCACTCACCTAAGGTGTGAAAATTCATTAAAAACACAACCCATATATGAAAAAATTGATTCCATATAAAAACCCTAGAAAATCACTGATTTCTTCTTCCTTACAACTCGGAAACCTTAGAAATGAGAGATTATGAAGAAATAGTGAGAAAAGGGTAAGATTTGATATCATTTCAAATTAAATAAGAGGAGGGACGGAATCTTGACATGTGAGAGAAGATTCACCATGAAATGTTTTGCAAAAAAGCTAAACTTACTTGATTTCATCATATCTCGAATAGAGAAACCCTAGGTCAGCATCTCCACCACTTTCCTCTCAAAACCCTAGCTCTCCTCTCTCTCTCTCTAGAATTTCATTTCTCTAGAATGGATCACAAAATATGAGAGCTCCCTGGGTTCTACCTTTCTCATATAGATCAATTGAGGTGCTTGGGTAATTTAGACTATATTTTGTATTATTTTAGAAGTTTTTTTGTTATAAAAAGGTATTGTAATTTGTTTATTAAAGAGGTCAACCATACTCTAAAAATTATAAAAATTTATCATGATATCTGAAATGTAATTTTAGATCTCACTCATAAATTTCAAATAAATCTAAGCTTCCAATAAATAATTAAAAATAAAACACTACACTGTTGAATAACACTCTGTCAGTATGGTCGGTCGAGGTATAGATTGACCGAGAACCACATTCAAAGAACATGCTATTCTAAATTTTTTATCTAGAATGCATGATTGAGTTATCCATATCATACACAAATTTTAATTAATACAAAATATGTAGAAAATATGAAAAATCATTTACCACAGTTCTATCCTGATCAAATTCCATATTCATGTACTATTAAAACCCTAATTTTTGCCGATTAGGGTTTACATTTCTCAAACCCTAATTTTTCAAACTAAAATCATAGTTATAGTTTCTTATTAGGTTTGAAACATCACAATTGATCTAATATCACGAATAAAGTCTAAATGATGTTCAATCTAATAAAACATGTAATCATTCAAGTAAACCCTAATTTACTAATTAAGCACAAATGAGGTCATAACAACACTAATTTTTTTTGCAACAGATGCATCAATTAGCATCCATGGCACCCATACTCCTTTACACAATGCTAGTTTACCTTGATATGTTCCTAATTGTTGTATCCTATAAGCCATCTTTAAGGTCTTTTCCAGCTCTTGTCATCATGGCACCTCTGGGGTCCTCTGGCCAAGGAAACACCTCCCCAAGCTTTTCTTGGCCCCTTGTAGTGTTATATGATATTTGGTTGGGCTACTTCTAGGTTATATACATGTTTTGATCTCCAACTTTAGCTTCCCCTATTTCTCATTGTTTCCTAAACAAATTGGTAAAGCTTTGGTCATCTACTTTAGTTTCCCCTATTTCTCATTGTTTCCAAAGTTTTTAGTCTTGTTTATGTTTACTTCATGATAGTTTTCATGATTTTAGTTTTCCAATGTGCTTCTTAGTTATGATTGAAGTGGGCTCCTTGCTCTCAAGCACTCCCCAACACCTAAGTCTAGGCTCATTAGGTGTGGTTCCTCCTCAAGAAAATGATGGGGAGGTTGTCTCTCCCTGAAAGGTAGTGAATGTGGCCCTAGATCGGAGTCATGGAGCTTCTATCATTGTCTCTTGCCATGGATCAAAGTAGGAAGAAACTGGGCCATGTAATGACCATGGTGTCCCTTCCTGATTAATAAGATTATTAATATCACAAGGGTATTCTTACAATTTCATGCGTGCTTTTTATTTATCAGTTTCCAGTTACGTTCTATGAATGAATGGACAATTTTCCCCTATGTTTGTGATTTAATCCGTAACAGATATATTGTTTTTCCAAATATTTGCTTTTATTTACATCGATAATATACTTTTCATTTAATAATCTATCACAATATTGGTCTCTGCTCTCTAATGGGTTGGTATGGTAATATTCATATAAATTACATATGACCTAAAAATGAGAAAAATGCTCGTTGGAAAGATTTTTCATAAGAAATCCAAATTTCTATGTTTTAGACCTTAGTTTTGAAATATACACCCTTAAAATAACTAAATGATCCCTTTTGGGTTTAAGGATCCTAAACCAATGTACATATTCTATGACCCATCACCATTATAGGTGATTAGGGGATTAATCAATTTAAAGGAATTGACAACAATTAGTTTTCTCATGGTAAGCGAGGCATGCTTGTTGGGAGAATTATACTTTGATTTATTGGATGTTTACTTTAGTGATTATGCACAATAGTATGTCTCATGAAAATTTCTTAATGAATTCCCAAGAAGTTTCATCTATAGATATCAATGCATGATTGTTTGCCTACTTATGGTCTATTGTACAATTCCAATTATGACTATGACTTATGATTAATGCATTATGCTCAAGGAGGGAGAATTCTCGTTATGGATAAAGAGGAGAAAGCCCATTATGATCATTATGAGGGAGCAATCATGTTATGGTCAAGATTAACATCAAAGACATTAATGATTAAGTCAAGTTCTAAGATCATGATCAAAGTTAAGGAATTGGCTAAGTTTTTATATGCACCTTGATCATGGACCTTAATAGGTCGTTATGGGCTTTCCTAGCATTATGGTCTTTCCTAAATTATGGTCTCCTATGGACATTAATATAGGTAGCACATATTAGCTTATATAATTCATCATGTTTAAAATGTTCAAAAATGTTTAAGTTAATAGTCCAATTTATTTGATGTCAAATTTATATTTACTTTTAATTTTATAATATGACAAGTATTGCTTACTTACGTTGATGTTTGTTTTGCATGGATGGGGATGTGATATCCCTAGGATTTAGAGAAAGTGAAGAATAGAAGGACAAACAAGGACTAGGAGACTCTAAAGCTTTACCTGGTGGGGTGCCGTCTACCAAGATGATTCAATCTTTAAGATATCTTCCAATCACGCCTTAGTTATGCTACCCAAGTTTAGCTTAGTAGATTTATATCTCAAGATGAAAAGTTGTAGTTTTCCTATTTATGAACCATGTATAAATCCAGTTTAGATCAGTGAATAATATATATTTATTTATTTTTCAATGTGCATCATATATGTGATGCTCCTCCAACTCCAAGTACCCCATGTTATTCAATACAATGGGGGAATGCTTCCGTTGCCATGTGCAAAACTTGGAGGGGCGTCATAAGTTGGTATCATAGAAAATAGGTAGATGGACACTAGGAAAATAAGATTCACATTGTTACCTAGAATGAAGATATGAAATTAGGGTTTAGGAATGGACTCATGAGAAAAGGTATCAGGTCCAAGAAGGTCTAGCGTCTTCATCCATAGATGTGATAAATATGATAAGGATAGAGGTTTACCTAGTTAGATCTCAAGTATCAACCTAAATCCTAGCTAATGACATATCCTTGATTCTTAATGGTCATGGCCAACCATTTCGTAGTTAAAGAGGGATGACATAAGCATAAGGATTTTTTTGCATCTTCTCACTTCTTACTAGTCCATGCGGTATGGGACACACATACTAGTAGATTGGTGAGAGGTAGCATGACAGGATCCCACATCTCTGGGTATGTGCCTGATCACCACATATTGAGAAATGTAGAAAGTCATGACAAGGTCAAAATTAGATGCCCTAAGTGTAGACATGGGTTTTGTCTCATACACCAAAAGTGTAAGTTGAGGAGAAAACTAAGGTAATAGTTAATCCATGTCCAAATAATTATTTTTTTAAACCTAGATGTCATAAATACATATCTTTTTTCATGCAAAATTATGAACCTAACCGAACCTTTAATTTTAACTAACGTTAACTAAAGAGGTAGGTTAGGCCCTAAGGTGGGTAGTGAAAAGAAAATATTTAGGACACATGCTATTTTTAGGTGGGTAGAATTGTAACATCCAATTTTTTTTACAACTAATGTGAACCTTTAAATATGGTTTTTCTTAATAATAGATAGTTGAGGGACTTAATGTAAAAAAGGTCATGGGATGATTTATCTTTTTAAAATAATGGAGGAAAGTAAAAGAAACCCAAAACACCTTTTCTATTATTTAATAATGTATTTCAACTAATTCAAATGATGTTCATAATTAGTTTTTCCCTTCCTCTTCTCTTTAGGATGTTTAAAAGAGATAAAAAAAAGGTAAAAGGCTTAGAATTCGAAAATCTAAACATATAACTTGAATAAGAAGTTTCCTTTTCTTTTTAGCTTTTAACATAAAAAACAAATGACACCATTCTCTTTATTTTCTCTCCTTAAAGACATTTTTTCTCCAAAAGGCAAAAAAAGGTATATAATATAAAACTTGAGTGGATAATCATTATTCATATTGATTTTGGACTTGATTGAATAATTGAGGAAGATTGCTTCACATTATCTCTTTTTTATTCAAGATAACAACTTTTAATGAATAATGGACACAATATGTTCAAAATGGGAATCTCATTGGATAAGAAGGATCTAAACTACCTAATTAACCTATGGTCAAAGTTTGAATTCACTAGCACTTTTTTTGGACCCTCTAAACGAATTAGGAAAGCTTCTATATAGTTTGGTCCATGAAATTATCAAAATATCAATTACTACTTCAATGTAACCTAAGATCTAGATTTGTTTTCGTGTCATGCATTTCTTTTGTTCCTTCCCTTTTCACACGCACAATCCAATGGGTAGTTTCTTTTCTCTGTGATCTAATGGCTCACCGGGCTATCTTCTTCCCTGATATCATCATGGGAACAAAATTAGTTTCCAGCACCCCCTTCCTCTCTCCCTCTCTTCCTCATTTGTCCACCTCATGTCAAGATTTATTCGCCAACAATTTCATGATTATTTCCATAGTCCATCAAACCCTAACTCACCCTCCCTTGTGAACTAATGGAGAAATGACCAATTGGGGATAGTGACCTCCTCACCACCACATATACACATAGCCATGTTCACAACATCAGACAACTATATAACTATACAATATCCACTGCCAAATCCATAGACAATTTCATATATCATCATTTGCATATCTAACAACCAGAGTCATTGTCTCCAACCAAATTTGCATTTTCATAATGGTCTTGTCGTTGCTGAAGACACTACAGTTTCTACAATTGATGCATTAGTTAGCATCCATGTCACCCATGATCCTACCCAATTTCTACTTTACCATGTTCGTTTCCCACTCGTTGTATCCTATAAGCCATCTTAGAGGTGTTTGTCGGTACTTGTCACCATGGCACCTCTAGGGTCCTCCAACCAAGGAAATGCTACCCCAAGCTTCATTGACCTCTTGTAGTGTTTTTTGATCTTCAATTCGGTTGCCTCTGGGTTTTTTCCATGGTCCATATATGACTTTAGTTTCCCTATTTCTTGTCATTTATAAAAAAAACTAGTAAAGATTTGGTCATTTTCTTCTCACAAGGGTTCCCTCTACTCTGATTGGGCATGGTACACGTTTTAGCCTTGTTCCATATTTCCTTCATGATCGTTTTCATGGTTCCAATTCTCCCGTGTGCTTTTCGGCCATGGACAAAGTAGGTTCCTCGAGCCCTTGAGCTCCCTAACATCTGACATAATGTCGTTAGGTGTGATTCCTCCTTGGGAACACACAGGGGAGGTTGTATCTCCCTGAAAGGAAGTAAATTAGGCCCCATCTCAAATCCATGGAGCTTTTTTCTTAGATCTCTCACCATGAATTAGAGTAGGAAGAAACCAGGTCATGTAATGACCATGGTTTCCCATACCTAATTAATCAAATTATTAACATCACAAGGATCTTCTTTGCATTTCACACACATTCTTTTTTATCAGCCGCGAGTTATGTTTTATGACTTAATGACCCGTTTGCCCTCGTCTATTGATTTAATGAGCAATGAGACTATGGTTTTTACACGTTTCTACTTTTACTTGAATCAATTGTATGTTTTTAATAAAAACAAAAAGTCGAAAATTTTCAAATTTAAAGAAATGCCTTTGTAAGGGCCTGAGCTAAAAATTAGGTTGCCAAACTTTTTTGATGGCAAAGCCCAATGATCTAAAGATAAAGTCCGAAGAACTAGATGATGGCATCATTATGTTCCTATTTATGATATGTTTTATGCATCATAGGAGGTAATGGAGTTATTAGAAAGCACACCAAATATATCAAAGAAAAAGGAAAGGAAATGATGATGGTTTGTTTCACATGCAGCCCCATACTTGTGAACTTTATGTGTGGCCACATTAGAAGCTTCCTGACCTACTTTGAAGTTATTTGAAATATTACCAGCCAATGGAGAGACACCAACACGATCAACACAAGTGTGCTTTCCATCGGTCCAATCAAGTAACAATATGTTAGTAGATCTTTGGGCGTGGAGACCATCATTATGTGTCCTTAAAAAGGAGATTGGAGCTTCTTTCAAGGCTTTTATCCCGACATGAGATATAATTTCAAAGAGGGCATCTCGTACGACATCATGAAGGAATTGGAATCATGGAGGGATGCAGCAGTGTACAACATGGTCACCAAAAGAATCAAAGTTTGTAGAATGACAAAGGAGGCACTACTTACTATCAGGATATAGAGGGATCATCAATTACTAATGTAAAATAGCTTGATACTCAATCGGTGTCATAGACAATCCAATACCATCAATAGGAATAGAAGAAGAAAGTGTTGTGTGTGGTCAGCCTGTATAGAATCATGAATAACCCTTTTCTGTAGCGACAACTCTGATGCCTTGAAGCACTGGAAGCCCATGTTGTAGTAGGTGTCCGCTAAAATAAACTGTGTCCCGGGGGTGATAGAAGTAGTACATGACAACTTGGACCAAAAAAAGGATGGCAGGATCTTGTAGATGGAAGCATACACACTATAAAAAGTGCCGCAAAAGGAACATGACTAACCTCACATAGGATATGGTCTTAAATCTTTATGATGTAAACTCAAGAAGCAATATAGACTTAAATTCCCACATCTTGGGCAGTTGTAAGACCCAACCCTCCAAGTTCCAAACATAGAGCGACAACACACAATTTTAGATCAACAAAACCTTGACCTTCACCAAAAACAAACTGTGAAAGGCAATGACAGAGTCCACAATCAAAGTCTTCAAAGGCTAAAGAAACAAAACAAACTAGTGTTGTTCGAAGAGAGAACAATAACTTTGGCATTCCAACATGTGATCTAAGGAGGAGAAGTTCACTTTGAGGATCATTAAGTGAGGTAAGGAGATCCATCATATCTAGAGATTTGGCCACATGATTCCTCAACAAATCCCAAGTAAATCTAGGATAAGAAAAGAATGAACCACCAAGAAGTTTCACACCCTCATAGGCCGAGAGATGTTAGGTTAAAAAAACATGACTTGGAATTCTTCAAGGGTCCTTAGAAGGTCAAAAGATTTCTATTTTTCTAATATTGATAATATGTTCAAAATGTGGGCCTAATTTTTGCATGAGAGATGAGGCCCCTTAGACACTTAAGTAGTGTCACTAATGAGAGTGCCATCATCTAGGTAGAAAGATAATAAGTCAAGGTGGCATGCAACCTTTAACTATTAAATCAGTGGGTGAAAAGCCAAAAAGAAAAGAAGTGGCCCAAGTAAGTCACCTTGTTGGATCTAGTAGAGGAAAAAATAGACTCACCATGATCTAAGTAAAGATGAGCAGGAGAAGAATAGTAAAATTCAACCTAACGTGCATTTTCCAGGTATTGGGTATGGACTTCACAAAAAAATGGACATGTCAACCATATTGAATGCATTGGAAAATCCCACAATAGCCATTATGTGAGTATGAACATGTATATTATCATGGACAAGGAATGCCACTACATGCAAAAGAGCTTCAATACCCCAAAAAACATTGACACCAAATTGGTGATCCTGGAGATAAGAGATAATGTCTGGTATAGATCTTTTAGCTGCGATCCTGGAAATGAGATGACATGAAATGGTTTCAACAGTGACGGGACAAATGCCATTTTTTTGGGTTCATACTTTTTACTTAAATACTTGTCACAATATAGTTCTCTACTCTCTTATTTGGTCAGTATGGTAATATTCATAGAAATTACATATGACCACAAAAAAGGAGCAAAAATACTCATTGGAAAGGATTTTTCATGAGAAAGTCAAATATTGATGTTTTGGACCTTGGTTTTTAAACATACACCCTTAAAATAACTGAATGATCCAATTAATATTTGATGATATAAGCTAATGTACATAATATATAAACCATCTCCATTAAAGGTGATTAAGGGCCTAGTCAAGTCAAAGGACTTGACATAAGGTGGTTTTCAAGATAAGTAGGCCATTATTCTTGGTACAATTAAACTTTGAATGCTTGGAGTTTACTTTTATGGTTATGCATGGTAGTATGTCTCATGAAAATTTATGAATGCCTATCCAAGAAACTACATGCATAGATATCACGACATGATCGTTTTCCTATTATGGTCTATTGTGTAACTCTAACTATGATTATGATTTATAATAAATGCATTATACTCAAGGAGAAAGAATTCACATTGTGGCTAAAGGGGAGAAATCTCATTATGAGATTGTGAGGGAGTAATCTTGTTATGGCGAAGATTAACATAACAAGCATTACTAATTAAGTCAAGTTCTAAGATAATGATCAAAGTTAAGGAATTGATTGAATTTTTGTATGTGCCTCAATCATGTACCTTTATAGATTGTAATGGGCTTTCCTAGCATTATGGGATTTCCTAGAAATTATGGGATCCTATCAGGCATTAAGAGAGACAACATATATTATCTTATCCAATTCATCATGTCTAAAATGTTCAAAGCATGTTTAAGTAAATCCATGGTCAAATTTATATTTTCTTTTACTTTACAACGTGCCAAGTACCACTTACTTCCATTGATGTTTGTTTTGCATGGTTGGGGATGTGAAGTCCCTAGGATTTAGAGTAAGTGAAGAATAGAAGGACGAGAAAGGACTAGGAGACTCTGAATCTTAACATGGTGGGTGTGCCAGCTACCAAGATGATCCAATCTTTTAGATATATTTCACATGATGCCTTAGTTATGCTAGCCACGTCTAGCTTAGTATATTTATATTTCAAGATGAAAAGTTGTTGTTTTCCCATCCATGAACTATGTATAAATCTATCTCAAATTAGTAATTAGTGAATATTTATTTATTTGCAATGAGTATCAAAGATGTGATGCTCCTCCAACTCCATGTACCCCATGTTATGGAAAATAATGGGGGAATGCTTCTACTGCTATGTGTAAATCTTGGAGGGGTGTAACCGGTTCACTCAATCTCTATCATCCTTGCTTGTTTAATTATTTCACTTATCTTATGGTATAACTTGAAGGTCTAACCAATTATATTCAAAACTTAATAGCTTAATTTACCCCACTATTTGATCCAATGATTGTCGCACAAAAAATTTTCTAGGTACAAAATACCTAGGTTTTCCCTTAACCAAACATAGAGAAATACCACATACAAGTGGACAAATCTTATAGTATAGTTTAGGATCAAACCCAAAGGACAACATAATTTGACAAATATTAGATCGATTGTACCAAGAAGGAACTGATATTTAATAGAAAAGGGGGTTGTTTGTTGATTACACTAAGATTTTAATAAGAAAAGGTTGTATTCAAGTTTTATATTGTTAATGGATGGAGGCACCATGTTGGACGGTTTTTACCACCTCTAAATATCATTCGCTATCTCACTACATCATAATAAGTAAGATCATAGATATTTGAGACATGTTAAATCTCCCTTTCCGTGATAGGATTAAAACAAGATAGATATTACTATAAGTTCATTATTGTGTTACCTAGATATCATTTACCTATCATCTCATAAAGCACCTATCTGAAGTTCTCATCAAGGGTTTAACATTAATAAAATGATACATAAATCTTATATTTGAAGTTCTCTACATCTAGGATCTTGAAAATATGCAAAATAGTTAGCCAAACAAGAATTGCAAGCAATAAAATATTTGATCCACAATAAGTGATGTCCATACAAGTACAATAGTAGTGTGATGCCCCGTGCCACACAAAGTGAGATTACTAAAAACAAAATGGGGAATAAAAACTAACCAAACCATGTTACTAGAAATCACATGAAATTAAAACCATTTCACATATCTACCTCAAGTGGAAGCATATCACATCAGAGTCCATGAAATCCACCTATATATATAATACCTGCCAAAAGATTATTGCATAGCATTGTTTACTGGCTCACTGGCCACAACCTGTACATATGATAACTTGTTTACATACATACATGTCATATTTGTACAACAAGGGCATAAAGCCAAAACATTCTCTCGATATAAAATATCTACGAAACTCCCCCAAGGGCCTGAGAGTGCAGGGACGTCACATAGGACTCTACTACAAAATACAAGTAGCTCATCCAACCTTTACTCATGTACTACTTCTCTTGTTACTCAGCCTCAACAACATGATCTCTATCTCATCCTGCATGACCACCTAAAAGATGTGGAAACCCACAAGGTGAGACCAAACGTCCTAGTAATAGATGTAACTCTCCACAAATGTATATTAAAAGCACAAGTAGATAACACACTTAACAGGTTGAGCAGATTCAACTAAATGATATGTGTTAAACTAATAAAGTAGATTAAACAAATTAGGAATTTACCACTGAGCAGTAGAACAATTAATATTTTAAGAAGGAATATGAAAAACATGTATAATTGTTGATTTCTCTTACCGCATTATAATTTGAGAAATTAGTAAAAAGATAAGGTAAAGGGTTCAACCAATGTTATTCATATTTGACACTAAGCAAAATATACTACACGACTGCATCACGTCTTTTATTATGCTCTGAGGAGATGAGATATACCACTCATACTCCAACTGACCACTGCTAAGTTGAAATCAATGCCATACAAGATCTAGGATGAGTCGGACTCCTATGGTCTCTCCATACCCTCCGTCAGTCTGAGTCCGCCGTAGTGACATGTCAAGTCCAAGTACAAAATAGCCTAGCCCGCCTTGATATATAGGTCACGACGCTAGTGAAACTGACTTACGACCGCAGATGCACTCCTACCGAGTTTTGACCGCATCCGTACTCAAATAATCATATATACATTTACATTGTATCACGTCATTGCGATATGGCCTTGGCTATTCTCCTACTAGGTTATGACCATAATCAATCTTATGAAATGCATATACTCAACAGTATACGACTCTGAGCTTCCACCAAGGGAGAACATGTTTCACCATCCAATAAGTACTGGTGCTGAAGATTGATCTATGGCATAGGGCAACTACCTGATTAGGGTTTCACTTGATTAGTTAGTCCAATTGAGTGTCTTTTAGCATCAATCAAGTTACAATGTACAAACTCTACAAAGATAAGAGCATACAGCAACTTCAGAAGATATAAAATACATAAGGTGTGAACTTGTCACGTCACCACATGATACTCGAAGACCTTCCTTTCACAAGGCCATCATCAACATCACATCACAATGGGATATCAATACCTCAATCACATAATTGGAGGTTTACACCTACTACTAGGCATTAAGTATCTGCTAGGTCATAAGACCCATCACATCATTATGATCTCAACATGCGTCAATAAGGATCATAGCCATCACTGTGTATCATATGATCATCACCATAGCATACACAAGCTATGACATTCATTTCACCTGCATGGTTATATTTGCACAAGTAGGAGAGAGAAAACATTATCACATGCTAACCATCCATGTAAGCTCAACAAACATAGCATACCCTAGGATTAGGGTTAGGATTTCAAAACATAGTCAATTAGTATTTCATATCATAATTCAATCACCAAACCCTAATTATGTCATCTCCCACTTTCTTAGAGAACACTAGGATTAGAACATCATCATTATCTTAGTTAATCAACTATCCTAATAGCATTAGGTATCATCCAATATTTACATGTACATATATATCAATCTTACAAAGTTCCACATGTGTTACGACCATGCACTCAAGTAAGTGTATCAACCACCCAAGAAAAACTAGATGTCTTGACTAAGACAAGAACATGTGTCTCGACCACCACAGAAGTAGGTGTCTTGACTAAGCAAAAAACAAGCACTTCAACCATAATCAAAACACGTCTCGACCATCCATACAACAAGTGTATCGACCACCCTAGGGTTAGGGTTTTGACCGTGACTCCCAAGAATGTGTATCAACCCTTGAGTGTTATGACCCTCAACCTATTAAGGTTATGGTTGCAGTTGTGACACTAGGTCATGAGTCTCGACCGAAATAAAGTAAAGCACCTCAACCAACATCCCATAAACCAAGTATCAACCAAGGCAAGACCAAAGGGGTAGCGACCACCAAGGTCAAGATACCACAAGGCAAGACCACCATCCTCAAAATAGGGATAAACCATAACCAAGATAGAAGTATATCATAGACAAAAAAGGAGATTAACATCAAGGGAAAGCCATCACAAACAAGGTCAAAAACTCTATGCAAAAAGCACATCAATACCTTGAAAACCGAACTTCAACATAAGCCTTCAAGAAGCTAAACCATGGTAAAGAAGACCAAGCTTCAACCTCAAGAAACTGACCTCAAAATCCTCAAGAAATCACCAAAGATGAACCAAAGCATGGTGATGAAACCAAGAATCATGTTGCATGTACCAAAATGACCTCAACCAACACATAACAAGTCAGATACAAGAATTTAGGGTTTAGGGAATGAAGCAAATTTTAAGAGATTATTACAAGTCTTAGACCCTAGGTTATGATAACATAATATAGCATAATAGCATCAAGTTTAGAGATCAAAACAATAGCATGCAAGCATGATTAGGGTGCAAGTAATAGAAGAAGGTAGAGAGTTATATAACCCACCTTAAGGAGAGAACCAACCTCCAAGATCAAAGGCTCCCAAGAAGAAGATGAAGCTCCATCCAAGGTCAACACTTCAACCACAAGATCACCTCCAAAGAGAAGAGCACCATGGTCACAAGGATGTTCAAAAACGAGGGTTAAAAACCCTAGGTCGAATCGAGAAGAAAGAAGGAAGAAGAGAGCTCCTTCTCACTCGGGTGTCACTGTGTCAAAACATAGTCTATGACCCCTGTGTGAGGAGAAGATCTTCAAGAAAGACACCATGTCAAAAAATGGTCTTAGTGGTCGAGAAAGGAGAATAAGAAAGGTAGGGTTCCAAAGGAAAAATGTGATCATGGGAAAAGAACCACTTACCAAGAAGGCAAACCACCAAATCACCACAAGGAAGGTCATTAAGATCCAAAGCACCACATGCAAGGTTGATCGACCTCTAAAGCACCCAAGATCGGTCCTTCTTGTTCCTCAAATATCCAACGATGAGAAAAAGAGAGGGAGGAAGGAGGGCCACAAAAAATACTTGCATGAAGAAGAGAGAGGTTATATACTCAAAGGAGGAGGGAAATGAGGTAGGGGTGAGGTGTCAACATAAGAGAACACCAAAGGAACACTTGGAAACAAAATAAACTAACATGAAACCACAAAATGCATGTGTGAAACCCATGGTGATAAAACCTAGATGGGGTTTTGACCACTTGGGTCACCACCACCCTAGAGGTCAAAACAAACCTCAAGATACCTTGTCTTGACCTCGACAAAAATCCACCAAACAAACCGAGTTGAGACACACCACAAGAAGACAACCATCTCAACCAGAAACACCTCAAGACCATCAAGGTCAAAACAAACCACTCAAGGAATGTGTTTTAGTCCAGACACAATCAAAGCACACCAACATGGTCGAGACAAAGGTCGCAACACTCAACCAAGCTGAACAAGGTCGACACAAAGCAAACCCTAGAAACCCTAGCATCACCATATGATGTCACCTCATCAACCACGGTCCAACAAAGTGCCCCATAGCATCACTCTCTCTCATTGTGATAAAGCACTAAGGGAACACTCAACATGTGACAAATTTCAAGATAACCCCTAAGGATGGGTAAATTGCAACTTGGTAAAAAATAAGCATACAAAGCTCAAACATCTTCAAAACATGACCAAACTGGAAGCATAAGATTGTCACATGTTAACAAAGAATCTCAAAGGATTAGATTGAGGTTCTAAGCATCTTACTAAGCAAAGAAAGCATGCTCAAGCACTAAGCTAGGTCAGGGCGTTACAATCATAAACCCCTAACAAGAATTTTTCCCCCAAAGTCCTACACAAAAAGAGATGGGTACTTCCTACACAACTCTTTCTCAATCTCCCACGTGTCTTCCTCCATGCAACGATGATACCATAAAACCTTAACCAAAATGATATCCTTAATTTTCAACTTCTTGATCCTCCTATCCAGGATCAACACAGGACCTTCCATATAGGATATGTCCTCATCAAGCTCAACTTCCACTGGCTACAAAACCATCTCAATATCTAGATGGCACTTCCTCAACATGGATACATGGAACATTGAATGCAACCTATGCAACTCATGTGGCAACTCCAACTTATAAGCCACCTTCCCAACATGTGCCACCATAGGGTAAGGTCCCATATACATGGGAGCCAACTTACCCTTCTTCCCAAATCTCAAAACACCTTTCCAAGGAGATACCTTGAGATACACTTTGTCCCCCACTTGAAACTCCAACAGTCTATGTCGGTTATTTGCATATGACTTCACATGTCTTGGGTTGCTTTCAACTAATATTGAATCCCTTTGATCTTCACTATCATCTATTGTACAAGCTCGGGACCTAGAAGCTAATGCTCACCAATCTCATACCAACACAACAGAGACCTACAACATCTCCCATACAACGCCTCATAAGGTGCCATATCAATGCTCCTCTGATAACTGTTATTATAAGCAAACTCTATCAGGCTGAGGTGCACATCTCAACTGCCCAAAAATTGTAAGACACAAACTCTTAACAAGTCCTCCAAAGTATGTATCATCCTCTCAGATTGTTAGTATGTCTGTGGATGAAACACATTATTGAACCTCAACTGCATTCCCATAGTTGTGTGCAAACACTCCCTAAAGAGACTGGTGAATTGAGGACCTCTATTTGACATGATGGTAGCTGGGATACGATGCAATCGAACTATCTCATCAACATATATTTGTGCAAGCTTCTCTGTTGTGTATGTTGTCTTCACTGGAAAAAGTGTGTTGACTTGGTCAACCTATCTACTATCACCCAAATGGAGTCATGACCTTTGGTTGTCCTAGGCAGACCAACCACAAAGTCCATCGTAACATGATCCCATTTCCACTATGCTATAGGTAATGGTTGGAATACCCCTATAGGATTCTTATGCTCTACCTTGACCTACTGACAAATAGGACACCTTGCAACAAACTCCACCACATCACGTTTCAAACCAATACACCAATATAGATCTTTAATTTTATGGTACATCTTGGTGATACCTTGGTACATCAAAGAGTGAGCCTCTTCCAGAACCATCTTCCTCAGATTGTTAGCATCATGAACCACAACTCTACTGTGGTAGCATATTGTCCCATCCTCTACCTCATGTAAACCCTCATGCTTCTCGCTACAAAACTATGCTTGGATCTACTATATCATAATATCACTCAGTTGTGCATCTCTGATGTGCTGCCTCAACGTAGGCTTCACTTGTAATTGTTCCAGCAACCTTGCTAACATGGAGACTTCCAACTTCACATTCATATGATGTAAGGAGACCAACATGTCTCTCTTATGGCACACCAAGGAACATAACTGTGCCTTATCTATAGATGAAGATGAAAAAGACTTCCTACTCAAGGCATCTTCCACCACATTTAATTTCCCTAGATGATAATCAATAGTGCAGTCATAATCCTTGATTAACTCCATCCAGTGTCGTTATCTCATATTCAGTTCTTTCTGTGAGAAGATGTACTACAAGTTCTTTTGATTTTTGAAGATCTGACACTTATCGCCATAAAGGTAGTGTCTCCAAATCTTCAAGGCTTGAACCACCATTGCAAGCTTTAGATCATGGGTTGGGTAGCCCTTCTCCTACTTCTTCAAATGTTGTGATGTGAAAGAGATCACATTCTTATTTTGCGTCAGCACACAACCCAAGCCATTCCTCAACACATCACAAAATATTATGTATCCTTTCCCCTGCTCTAGTAGAACCAACATTAACACACTAGTCAACTTCTCCTTTAACAACTAGAAGGCATGCTAACACTTGTCATCCCAAACAAATGGCACATCTTTCCTTATCAGCTTCATTAGGGGTAATGCCACTGAGCGGATGTTCTTAATGAACCTCCTGTAATAGCCTACCAAACCCAAAAAATTGCACACTTTTGTCAGCATCTTTGGCTCCTCCAACTCCATCATAGACTCAACCTTCTTAGGGTCTACATGAACACCCTCAGCAGATATCACATGTCCAAGGAAAGACACCTCATTCAGCCAAAACTCACATTTGCTGAACTTGGCATACAATTGATGTTATCTCAACAAGGTCAACGTGGGCACAGATGTTGTTCATGTTGTTGACTATCTCGACTGTATATCATGATATCACCTATGAAGACCACCACAAACTGATCTAGATATGACCAAAACACCATGTTCATCAAGTCCATGATCGTTGTTGGTGCATTGGTTAGCCCACGAACTCGTAATAACCATACCTTATCCCAAAAGTTGACTTTGGTATGTCATCTACCTTAGTCTACAATTGGTGATACCCTAACCTCAGGTCTATCTTGGAAAAGACTATAACACCTCATAACTGGTCAAACAAATCATCAATATGTGGCAAATGATACTTATTCTTGATCGTCAGTTTGTTCAACTGTCTACAATCTATGCACAACCTCGTAGATCCGTCTTTCTTCTTCACAAACAATACATTAGCACCCCATGGAGACGTGCTCGGTATGATGAAACCTTTTTCAAGTAGCTCTTGCAACTATTTCTTTAACTCTACCATATCAGTTAGCACCATCCTGTATGGTGTCTGTGCTATCAGTTGCTTGCCTAGAACTAGATTGATCTCAAAATCAATCTCCCATAAGTTATCTTTGATGAGTTGAACACGAATTCACCATTATTTCAAACTTTTTGAGTTATTAATCACATTATTGAGCATTAATGATTTTTTTTTATCAACTTTCTCTCTCCTAAACTTACCTTATTATATCAAGGTAGTCCAAATTAGATGAAAATTGACATGTAGGCTTATTTTGATGAGTAGATTGCCAATTTGAAGTTTATTTTCACTTTTATGACTTTCTTACATGAGATATGTCATATGGACCATTAGTGGCCTATTATCTTAATTACTTATCAATTAGGTTCAATTAGGGTAATTTCTTATGCATCGGTTTATTAAGTGATTCTAAACATCTTTTAAGTCTAACCACAAACCTTGTTTGGCTAAGTCCAAAAGGTCAAAGTTCTAGGGTAGGGTTCTAGATCCGGTATGTTACAATTTACATATCCTTTTTAATATGATTAAGGAATGGTTTGTCATTGTCAAAAAAGGGGAGAATGTTGACTTTAGAGTTCTACATTGTCCATATTTTGATAATGACTTATTCATTCCATTCCTATCTATCTAATATGTTTTTTCAAGATTGATTCAGGATTTAGGTACATGAAAAGGATCAAGTTACACAAGCCCTAGCTTGTTCAAGTGAAAGTCAAAAGCGATGCAAGTGTGAGTTTTGGGAAATCACTTCAAGTCTAAGTCAAAAGCAATTCAAGTGTGCATTTTGGGAAATCACTCCAAATGACCTTAGATGATTTTTGTAATCACTTGTATTGATGATACGACTTGTAAGTAAGATGAGAAAAAATCAAGGACACTTAATTCCAACGTTTGATCACTCAAATGTCAATTTAGAAAATTTGTCACAGGCTGTTTATCGGTCGAGTTGTAAACTCGATCAATCCAGTGATGGATGTTTTGGAGAGATCAATCGGCTGAGTTGCATACTCATAAAACTCGATCGACTGACTCACTGAGCAGAATTGATTTTAGCTCATTGGTCGAGTTTCCCATAACAAACTTGACTGATAGTTTAAAAATTGGCTTTGTCATTTAGTGGATTAATCGAGTTACCTTTGTTAGAACTTGACCGAATGTACTGTACCAAAAATGCAAAACAAGTGATTATAACTGTTGGTGATTTGTTTTGTGTGAGAATAGATATGTTGGAACTAGGAAAATGGCTATATTTCACCCTTAAGTGATCCCACACTCAAGGGAACTCCCCAACTATGAATAGGACCCCTTAGAGTTCATTCCAAGTTTGCTCATTAATGCTATTCTAAGTCCTTGCAATAGTTGAGTTTGTTGAAACTCCTTGAGCCCCTTTCTCTCTCTTGTTTACACATCATTTCATGATTATGAGTGAGTTAGGCTAGTTGTAAGAGAGATTCTTCCTTGTGCTTGTAAAGCTCTCATTCCATTCCATCTTCCCTACCCCTTTCCTCAAAGAAGCAAAGGTGAAGCAAGCTACTCCAAGTGAAGCTGGAGCTATTTCTATTCTTCTTAAGGTTGAAGAAGAGATGAACATCTTCTCCAGGTGAAGGAGAAGGCAAAGGCTGAACATCCAAGAAGAGTGGGTAATCCCTTAAAGGATGAAGACTTGTACAAAAGTAGGTAAGTCCTTGGAAGAAGGCGGAAGACTCTTACAAAGTGGGTAAGTCCTTGGTAAGGTTGAAGACTATTTGTATTGGATAGGTAAGTCATTTGGTGGGTCTTGTGTTGTAACTCTTATCGGTGAATATATAGAGGAAAACACTTGTAAAGTCCTAGAGGTTGACCTATCTAGTGAGTGGACTGACTCTCTCGTAGTTTGGAGAGTAGAACCACTATAAACAACCTTATCCAAGTGCTTGTTTCATTTCTCTCATCCTTGCTATTCTTGTTAGTTAGAACTTCAAATTGCACTTAAGCTATTGGTTTTGATTGATATAATTCGAAGGTATAATCTATCTTTTGAGATTTTTGAAGTTCTATTCACCCCCCTCTAGAGCACTAGATCCAACACTTCTTTCCCCAGAGAGTGTCCTCCCTCAGCTCCCCTGGATAAACTCCAAGTTCGAGGTGGCATGCTTTCCATCGAAATTCTTCCATACCCCTTGTATCTACTAGGTGTGCACCATACCAAAGAGCACACAAAAAAAATGTGGTCCATGTAATTGCAGCCCACAAATAAATAAATCATGAGTCGAATAGAGGAGGGATCATCTTCTTACACCCCTCCTTCATTCTTTTCCTATGAAAAAATTCATGAAAAGAAAGGAAAATGAGAGTGTCAAAGTAGAAGTGAGACGAAATCTATTTCTTAAAAATAATGATTCCAAAACAAGTTATGAAATATGTTTTAATAGGGAATATAGAATTTTTTGTTATGTGATCCTAGGAGATTGGGTTTGTTGGACAAATAAGGAGCTAAGAAACAAAGTGATGTCTATGAGGGTGAGAATAGATGTTTTGCCAATACATATTGGAAATATTTGTGATTTTATTTGCTTGAAGATGAGCAAAGATTCAAGTATTAGGCATTTTGATGAATGTATATTGATCTCATTTTAAATATATCATTCATAGTATTTTTATTAGAGTTTATCTCCATTTTGCTAATTTTCTATAAGTAATTAAAATATACCCACTTTTCAACCAATAATGCAAATCCTCATCTCTTTCTTTTACACTTTGTAGATATTACCTTATGATAAGAGATTGACCATCCCATCATAAGAACCAATCGATTCGGGTAGCAAAATGGTCATTTCATGCATTCAAGATGTCACACTCCAGAGCCTCAAACATATGTTCTAATCACCCAAGACACTCAACTCAGTACCCCAACTAGGCATTTCACAATGATCAAATGGTTGTCTTCAATTACTTTAGGAACAAGTCAGAATCAAGCCACGAGTAGCCATCGTGCTTTAGTGTTTTCCACCCCTCTTCTCCTGAACGCTCATCTCAGAGCCCAACCGGGTGCTTCATGCTTTCAATTGACAATTTTGGATTGCACAAAACTCAATGAAAAGTGTCACCACTACACATTAGGATTTCTCCCTCACGTTAGATGCCAATCAACATCTCATACTCTATACAACCGATTCAAGGTTACTTCGAGGCCAAGATTTGTTCAAATGGCGCCGCCACCCTCATTTTAGGGTTTGACTTATCACCCAAACGCTCGTGCCCCTTCAATCCCAAACTGATCGATTAAGGTTGCGAATCGGTCATTATGCAATGTGTAGTTAGGCTTTTTCTACAGCCGCCACCCTCAGTTCACTCCACCTCTTTCTAGGGTTTCCACTCCTCGTTCCCCTATAAAAGGAGGGGGGAATCCATAAGAAAAGGGATCCAACTTTTTTCACTTGCAAATTTACTTTGAGCACATTTATTTCATTCTTTCATGTGGAATCTTCTAGTTCTTTAATAAAGTTAGTTTTGTTCTCAAGATCTCCAATTCTTGTTCTATTTTTCTTGGTCTTCTTTGGGAACAAGAAATTAAGGGGTATATCCATTTAATTATTACTAGATAAGGTCCCTTTTGGGATTCTTCTTCCTCTACTCTATGCCTTTCTTCCTTTCTTCCTTCATTCTTATTTTAGCTATAAGGATTGTGAGTAGTTTTTCATATCAGGGTGTGGGGAATAGACCCATGGACATAGTGTAGACGAGATCGATTTCTACACATTGTTATTAGTTAGATGGATCCTTGTTTAAATTTTTTTGACTTACATGACTTAATCTCTCATTTTCACTGAGTGTTAGTCTTGGGGGATGTGACGGAAGAACCCAAAGCTCCGAACAAACAAATAAATGCATAAGGAACCAGATGTGACCTTGGAAGGATCCTTGTTATGATGTTCAAGCTAGGATCTGTGAGTGCTAGTACGAATGGGTCCACAAGGAGTAGGACTTTTGTGATTGCATTTGTGAATGTTCTTGCATACCTTCTTCTAACTAGTTTTATTGTATATATTTCATCGATTTAATGTAAGACTAGCTACGGTTCTAAAATCCATAACCTCAATACCATTTTCCTTTGATTCAATCTCATTTCTTTGAGCACTTGTTTCAATCGCCTCCTTGTCTTACTTACAATTTATCTCTTACCCTTAGATAATTCTTGCCTTATGGTTCTAACCAAAACTCTCTCTTTTTTGTCCTTTACATAACTTTTCTTTACTTATTTCTAGTATACATTCTATTTCATTACAATTTTACTTCATTATTCTAGCATAATCAAACAACCCAATCATTGGAATTTTGCCTTTTTGTTTAATTAAATAAAAATCTTTAAAACAATTTGTTCAAAATAATTTTGATTTTAAAATAAATCTTGAAAATGTTGTCATGTGGGATCGGCCCTTCTATACTAATAAATAACATTAATTGGTAGTTTTTCCATAAAAAAGGTTAAACTCTAGTATAATACCCTTGTGAGCTGGTGTGCTAAACGATATGTATCATGTATGCTTCATTGCCTAAATCTAATGTCATAAAATATTATTTTTAAGGTTTTAATAATTGAGTGGAATTTCTTAAGTTCACAACTAATACTATACAAGTCACAAAAATAAACTAAAATATGTTATCAACTCATGAAATTATAAACTACATGATAGCATGGTTTTGATAACCTAGTATGATAATCAAAAGGTGACTTTTAGGGTTGACATTATTAATGTCAACTTAACCCTAACTTCATATATGCATCTAATATCTAGCTTAGACCCATGGTGTGGATCTAGGGTTTAGCTTGGATCTGGGTAGACTAAATATGGGGTATGTTGCAAGCCTTAATTATATATTGAGAAATCACTTAAATTTTTCTCTCACTCTATTTGTCCTTTGGGACATATTATCCTATACACTTATCTCTCCTCTGATAGGTTGATAAATGTGAGTAGTTATACATTGATATGGATCTTGTCTTCTCCTTATTTCTTTTAATATTCTTATTGCATCCCAATTTGAATCTTACTCATGCTATTCCATTTGGAACACATAATTTGAGTAGTTGAACTAAATTAAACTCTAATTTCTCCATATGTGTACTTCTACAACCTTTTGATGCATTTTATTTGTGGAGATGATTAAATACTTCTGATTGGGTCCTATGACCCCACTTGATATCAGTTGGATGTTCTGATCCCTTATTTGAGCATGACTATACTTTATCTTACACACCCTATTTGCATACATTATTGACTAGCCATAACTATAAGTAGTGACACCATATAAGAACTGGGTTTTATTCCCCTTTCACTTACAATGTTTATAGGAACTGGGTTTTACCACCCTACCACATATGATATTAGGCATTGGGTTTTATTCCCCTATAATGAATTGGGTTTTATTCCCCTACAAAGTGATATATTTGTTTGGCACTAAGGTTCTATTCATCCTTCCCCTTGGTATGGAATACGTGGAGTCCTACTCTATGTTTTAGTATATGGTAGTCTTCTTGTTATTCCCCATGTAACTATTTATGATTGTGTTACATTATTGTGAGATTGTTTAAAAGGCAAGAAATCTTCTTTATCTAATTAAAATGTTCTCTTTGATATGTTTTTGGATAATCACTACCTCTCTTAATTTGGGAAGCCTTGAGTAGTTTATTGAAGTCTTTTTTCTCTAATATTTCTCAATTTATATTTATACACACATACCGACTTTTATGTTGACAACAACCATTTTGTCTTCTCTTGTGGGGTATGCTTCCAAGTATTGGTGTATATAACCTTGAAGCCAATCATTAGATGATGGATATAGGGATATTGTGTACATTTTATTTGATTAATAAAGGAAATTCAAATTTATTGATGCACATTTTATTATTGTGATATTAATGTACATAATAAATGTCCTTAGAATGACTGATTCAAACCCATGGTAGTTCTAGTGCATGACTTCAACAAGAGATCCTATTGGATGTTGCGAACTATATTTTAAAAAGTGCCTTGTCAAGTATTATTGAGAGTTGGATGACATTAATACATGTGAGACTAGTGTGTGCGGTGACTAATGACCGCCTTGAGAGTGATTCATGGACCATTACATGAAAGTCATAATTATCTCTCAAATGCGACAGTGGTGTTGTGGTCCTTCAACTTGAAGTCACTACAATGGTGATATGGCAATTATCATGCTTCAACACTACCGAATGTGATCTTAAAGAAAGTTTTCATAAAGGTAGTGATTGAGTGTGGTGAGAATCATGGTACACACTGTGAGTGATGTACAAGGAATTTGTCCCTTCCATATAACTGGAGCAATAATTATGGCCTCTTGATGAGTGAGACTAAAGAACTATATGGCCATACTATCTGAGTCTGTGCATGATATTGAGCTCATATGTGTCTTGCTAGTCTACTTGGGGATCAATAAAAATAGATTTCATATAATGAGGATGATGTGTCCATGCCTCTAGTTCAATCTAGATATCTCTAAAAAAGTGATTATACAACATGAGAACACTAGTCATTGTTGGTTTAGTCTTGTTCGACTAATCCTTCTACTTGGGTATCAATGGTGTGTATCTAGACACTACTCATTGGTTATGGATCTTAATATTGATTAGTGAATCTATTTCCAACATAGTATGGTGCCGACTTGGTCATACACATTGAGATAGCATGAATAAAGGCTGAATTGGGCCTTAATGTAATTGTTATAATAAATCCAAAGACTTGAATGTAAGTTTTAAGGACCTAAATAATATATGGACTCACAATTAAGAAATAAATTTCCATAAGTCATGGAGTCAACACCCTCGACTCTCCACTCCTCTATATATATGATGTTGTTAAGAAATATGGAGACAAATTGGGTAGAAAAACATAAACTTTTCTCATATCTCCTAACTAGAAGATCGCGTCAAGGATGATGTATTAGTAAATAGGGTGCAAGATATATCTTGTCCTAGAGCAAGTCCAACGACTATCCTTGCACGAAGATGTGCTTACCTCTTAAGTATCACATGGACAACAATTGATGATGTCCTCCCCCACTGTAACACTATGGACGGTGGTTGATAACATCCTCCTAGAATCATAGTTAAAACTTTTACTCCTGCATGTAGTCCATGTGGACTATTGGGAACTCCACGTAATCAAGAAGAGGAAATAAAGGTAGGAGAGACGAAACCCTAGATCGGGAAAGCGAGGAAACAATAGAGGGAAGACAGTGCTAGGGACTGAGGAAGAGAAAAGGGAGAGAAAGAGTGGGCATTTTGAGTTAGTAGAATGCGGGAAGCAATTCTCATTACATTGCGAAGATGGATTCCAGCTTGTCTTTATACAACACGGCCACAAAGTATTTACTAAACAGGCCCTACACCAAAAAACCTATTTACAAAACAAAGCCATGTCATCCAAGTCATCCAATACCCCCCCCCCCCCCGCAAACTTGGGGTGGAGTTTTGCAGACCAAGTTTGTGCCACAGAAGCCGATGACAGATCTTGGACAAAGCTTTTGTAAAGATATCAACTGTTTGTTGTGCAGAAGGAACATGAGCAGTGAATATATGATGAAGAGAAACCTTCTCTCGGATGAAGTTATAGTCAATCTCTATGTGTTTGGTCCTAGCATGAAACATAGGATTCACAGTAAGATGCAGTGCACTCACATTGTCACAGTACAACACAGTTGGTCTATGCATAGATATTCCAAGATCTCGAAGAAGATACAACAACCAAGTGAGTTCTGATGCAGTAGTAGCCAAGGCTCTATACTCAGCCTCACAGCTGGACCGAGCCACTGTTCTCTATTTCTTTGCACTCCAAGATATACAAGTACTGCCAATGAAGACACAGAAGCCCGTGGTTGACCTTCGTGTGGAAGGACAACCAGCCCAATCAGAATCACTAAAGGCGTGAAGAGATAGAGTAGGAGAGGGTGCAACATGTAGTCCAAGCATAACAGTTCCTTTCAGATATCTAAGGATTCTTTTAATGAGGACAAAATGAGTCTCAGTAGGGGAAGCAAGAAATTGACAAGCTGTGTTAACATCATACAAGATGTCAGGGTGTGTAATGGTGGCATACTGTAAACAGCTGATGCAGCCCTATTTTAGGGCTTCATCTTGTGTTATTTTTCTATTCAATCACATCTATACCTGTTAGATTGCATGTCATTCCCTCTAATATGCTTATTTGTATAAAATGCACTTATGGACATCATTTGCGTGTTTTTCAGGCATTTGGACCACACTTGATGGAAGAGAGAGAGAAGGAGTGATCCTAGGGTTCCTCTGCCCTTGGAGAAACCCAAAGTGAAGTCCAAGGCTCCCTCAACCTACCCTTAGTGGCCAAAGATCATTTGAAGCAAAGATGTCCAAGAAAATCCAAAGATCCAAGTCAAAGTGCTGCCCCAGGACTCAGCACGGCCGTGGTACAACAAAACGGCCGTGCTAGGTCATTTAGAAATTAACAGGCTCAACATCCAATTGAAGCAGAGAACACCACGGCCGTGCAGAGCACCACGGCCGTGCAATGGGCATACACCACGGCCGTGCTCCACAAAACGGCCGTGGCACAACAGAGCAAAATGGCCGTGCCATACACCACGGTCGTGGCACACCACCACCACCACGGCCGTGTTGACCCACCACGGCCGTGGCCGTTTTGACCACCAACCTGACATTGTGCAATTTAATTCCCATGACCGTGCCCCAGCCACCACGGCCGTGGCCTACCCTGCCCACCACGGCCGTGCTACTCACAAAATCCAGCCACTTTTTCACTGCTTTCCCCATTTTGCCCCTAACTTAACCTAGTGCTTCCCCCACACCTATATATACCTAGGTTGCGGCTGGGGCACGAGGATAGCTACCTTCTACCCCTTCCTAGCTCCCCAAATCGCCACCCACTCCATTGCACTCCATTTCCACTTCAAATCCACTCAATTTCACCATTTCCACCACATAACCCCCCATATCTAAGCCTTCCATCCACTTCCCTCCATCATTCCACACCATTTCATCCAAGGAGAAGAAGGAGGACATCCCTTCTGCTACTGGAGAGAGGATTGACAACCGCTACTTCGAGCTCCATGGCTACCTCTATCTTCTTCTTCTCTCTTTTTGTGTTTTCCATGTATATGAGTAGCTAGGCTCTTTGGGTGGGCTGTTTTGGGGAAAATATGTTACTTTGATACCATGTTGGGGGAAAATGGCATGTAAACTTTGTAATTTCATTTGTTAATGATTATGTTCTATTTCCATCTCTTTCTCCATGGATTGCTTGTTGGTTTGTGTGTGAAATCACTTAGGAATTTAGGCAAATTGCTTATATGTGTGAATTTTGGGATTTGCCCCTAGGTCCAATTCTTGGATCCCTAGGCTGCCTCCCATCTTGCTACATCTTAATCAATCTCCCTAAGCCTAAGTGAGAGATCTAAGTAGCTAGATTGGATAATTCTAGTGCAATTAGCATGGAGCCTTCTCAAGGCTAGAATGTGGGGGAATTGGGGCCCAAAACCCCAATTTCACCCCCCATGACTACCCTCGGCCCCTAATTGCCCTAGGAATGTATAATGTAGAAACCTAGACTTGATTAGACTCTAATTGGATTAAACCTAATCCCTAACCCAATTGGGCCTCGTAAGGGTAGTAGGGGGTGTTAGGGACTAGTTCCCCTATACACAACCTAGCATATCCATGGCCAGTTAGTAGCTTAGGTTAATTCATTAGACTCTAACTTGTTGTTTGGTTTGGATAATCTAAATGGAATCATAATGTTCACATGTCACCCCCCAACTTAAGTGATAAGTTCATACCCCTAAACAGCCCACACCTCTCTTTATTGCTTAAAACCCTAGTTCTGTGCTTGCTTAGCTTAGTTAGTTCTTTTCTTGCTTAGTTAGCTTCTTGCCTTGCTCTTGCCTTGTTTATGCTAGTTTAGTTCTTTAATTGCTGTTTTGCTTTTCTCTTGCTTGCTTTAGCATAATTTGTCTTTTCATACCTAGCTTAGTCTTTCCTTGCTTGCCTAGTCTTAATCTAACCTAGGGTTAACATAGATTTCATTATTGCCTTTAAATTGCTTGTTTATCCTTAGTTAACAATCAAAATCACCTTTAAACCCTTAACCCTAGTCTCCGCAGTAGGAACCTAGCCAAACTAACCTAGCTCTAGCGCCCCCTGTTTTCCCTATGGATCCCTATACTTGCCACCTTCCTATACTACGTCACGGCCCCGTGCGCTTGCGGGTGTAGTTGTTTTAGTAGACGTAGGTAGCTAGTTTAGGTTTATAAATTTCGAAAGCAAAATCCCATCCACTGTGCGCTCCGACCTCGTGGGGTGTAAAAGCACCACTAGCGGAGACGCACCAAGCTTTCTGGCGCCGTTGCCGGGGATTAGAGGTGCTCGGCCTAGCTAGTTAGTTTTGCTTTGACTTTTCCTACTGCCCTCATCATTGCTATTCTTTATTCATTACTCTTTGCATTTCTTGTGAATATTGGTTTACTAACTTGCTTTCTTTTATTTGGTTGTGCTTTGTGCATGTGACAAGCCATTCAGGAGGAAACAAGATGGAAGACCAAAGTGCACCTCACAAGCCGCTTCAAGATTACTTCATGCCTAGCAACTACAAATCTCTAATTGCTAGCAGGGTTGATCAAATGCCAGGGGAGCAATTCTCTATTCCTCCAGGTCTTCTTGGGCTCCTGCCCGTCTTCTACGGCTCAGAGAATGAGAACCCCTACAAGCACTTGGACTCCTTTCTTGAAGTATGCTCCACCTTCAGGACGCCGACGGCTAGTGATGATACAATCCGGTTGACCCTGTTCTCTTTCTCCCTCAAAGATAGAGCTAAAGACTGGTATGACTCAAGAAGGGACATTATGAGTTGGGAAACGATGAAGAATGCCTTCTTGAGACAATTCTACTCTATAGCAAGGTTGACACAAATGCGGCGTGCCGTGACAAGTTTTAGCCAAATGGGCAGTGAGCAGTTTCATGATGCATGGGAGAGATTCAAGAAGCTGTTGAGAGAGTGTCCTCACCATGAGATCCCTTTGTGGCAGCTAGTTCAATCATTCTACTCTGGTTTGTCTCTAAAGGACCAAGACACAGTGGACTCTTCTTGTGGAGGAGTTTTCATGGCTAGGCCACCTGAGGAGATATGGCCTTTGTTTGAGCAGTTGGCTGAAGGATCAAGAATTCGAGCTTCTAGCATGATGAATGAAAGAGGGTATGCCTTTGGTGTGACACCCCCTACTCATGATGAATCAAGCCCACAAGTGATGAAGATTCTTGGTGACATGGTGAGCTTCATGAAGAACCAGGTGACAAATGCTCCTTGCCACCCGGTCAATTCTATTGAGTTCTATGGGGAAGAAAAGAAGACACCTCACTCCTATAGCTACCAGGAACCACAAAGTCCCACATACAGCTCAAGATTTGAGGAAGAGGTTCTTTCTAGATTGAGAGTTTTTGATGATGTTCAAAGAGATGTTGCAAGGTTAGAAGAGAGAATAGAGCAGCTATCTTCCATAATTGCTCTTCAAGAAGAAAAATTGTCTTCAAGACCCATTGTGCGCCACCATGAAGCAAGTGGACCCATGCCCTCCTCTCAATATTTCTACAGTCCACCCCCCATGCAGGTGCATCCCATTCACTCCTTCCAAGGCTATCACCAGCCTTACATTCCTCCACCACCTCCCTCACCTCAAATTTCACAAAATTTCACTTTCCAACCCCAATTCTCTCACCCCCTCAATTCTCTTCTCCACCTCAGTTTCAACCCCAAGTGTCACCCCCACCTCCTCCACAGCCACAACATGCTCCCTCTCCCCATCATGAGCAAGGTAGTGCTGTGACAGTTCTAAGGAGTGGGAGAACTCTTGAGCAGCCCTCAAGTCAAAGAAAGGTCGATAAAGCAAAGCAAAGGCAGCCAAGTGGTGATACTGTGATTGATATTGCCGAAGATGATGTTGTGATACCGCATGTTGAGTTTGGGATTCCATGTGATCCGCCACATATCCCTTTTGCAGGTCCTACCATCCCTAGTGTTCCGCCTCATGTTCATGAAAGTGCGACAAAAACTAGTGATCCTCCGTTTGTAGAAGCACTAGATGAGCCACCGGAGTTGAAAAGGAGGCAAAAGCACAATGTTGACATTCTTGATGTGTTTCGCCAAGTAAAAGTGAACATTCCACTTTTGGATGCTATCAAGCAAATCCCATCATATGCCAAGTTCCTCAAGAACCTATGCACTGTGAAAAGAAGGTCAACGAGGAGGATTCCAAAGAAGGTGAGATTGACTGAACAAGTGAGCTCCATCATACAACACTCACTTCCCGTGAAGAGAAAGGACCCAGGAGCCCCACTCATACCTAGTTACATAGGGGGACATCGCATAGACATGTCCTTACTTGATTTGGGATCTAGTGTGAATTTGATGCCATACCATGTCTATGTTGAGCTGGGCTTAGGCAAGTTGAAGCCGACACATTGCACTCTCCAGTTGGCGGATAGATCCATAAAAGTGCCTAGGGGTAGAGTGGATGATGTCTTGGTGATGATAGACAAAGAGAAAGGTGCAGTGTTCCCGGCGGATTTCATTGTACTTGATATGGAGCCGGAGGATAGGAAGATTCCCATTATCCTGGGAAGGCCGTTCTTATCTACAGCTGATGCCGACATTCACGTACGCAGTGGAACTATGACAGTCTCATTCATGGACATGAAGATCAACATCAACATGTACAAGACCCCAACCCGGTGAGTCTGAGATAGGGATGTTGGACATGATCACTTCACAAGTCCAAATGGGCATTTGAGAGAAGGACAACAGGATGAAGATATTGATGATGATTGTTGTGATGAAAGGGATGAGGAACCAAGGTTGAGTGCAAAGGAAGGATGCATGTTTTGCAAGAATGGACACTTGAGGATCCCAAATGGGTGAATTTTGAAGAATCACCAAGAAGCCTAGCTGAAGGCAAGAAACTCAGCGCTTGTGGGAGGCAACCCACCTAGGTTTGGGAAATTTTGACCCAATCTACATTTTTGATACTTTTGCTTTGTTTTTACATTTTTCCAAGAAAGCACACACACACACTTGTGTTTGATAGTTTTTGTATAGTTTTGAGATGTGCAGGTGAGAACAGAGTGAAATGAAGAAGAAATAGATGACACTTTGACAAAGAATCAATAGAATATCAACTTGAGATCAAAGTTTTGATGTTTGAACAAGATTCGAGTCTCGTACTGCTGTTACAGTGCCCAACACGGCCGTGGTACATCAACACGGCCGTGGTGATGCACTCACTTTCAACAAGAAAATGATCAGAAAATCAAGGAAATCAACTAAGTTTTGAACCAGGGCAGAACGGCCGTGCAAGGCAGCATGATCGTGGTACATGAAGCCACCACGGCCGTGCTGCATCCCGATTCCAGCAACTTAAACCCCAACTTTGCAAAATTTCTATTCACTTGCTCATTTCTCTGAAGAACAGAACACCCGTGCTCCGCGACCTAGCGGCCGTGCAGTGCTCCGCCCACCCTCTACAACCCTCAAATCCCCACCAAATCACTCCCGAATCATCCCCAATCATTCCCCTACCATCTCCTCTACCTTAATCTCCCGATTGCACCCATTTCCATCCACCAATACACCATTTTCTCTCCATTCCGCCCCAACAGCCCCGTTCTTCGGAGAATTCTAAAATTTTCGAATTCCACCTCCTTTTTCGAGCAAGAATGAAGAAGTTTGCAAGGAAGGCAGTGGAGAAGACCAGGGGCGTCATTGCTTATCAAAGGAAGCCAAAGAACAGTCGCCCCCGGTTGACGGAGGCCGAATTGGATACCATTATGGATTCTACAGTTGAAGAAACCTCTGTACAGCCACAGCAAGGGGCACCGTCTTCGTCGCAGCCACCGCCGTCTGCCTCCCGTCACTCCATCTCATCTAAGAGACCGTCCGCCTCAGCTGCACGACCGTCAGTTTCAGCCGCACGACCGTCTGTATCCTCCGCGGCACAGCCGCAACCCGAGCCGCAACAACGACCACGTCGACGCCTCGTATTACAGGATGAAGATGATACTGAGATGCCTGATACTGAGCAGCAACCAAGCCCGCCACAATGCCCGATATCACAACCAGAGGTTACTACAAGCAAGGCAAAGGAGCCCAAGCACCCAGGGTGCTTGACACGCAGAGTGCAAGCCACTCGATACGCATGCCAAGCGTCAATGGAGGCAATGGGGTTCTATGCCTATTTTCAGGAATTGATGAAAAAAGTAAGGCTATTTGAGGTCCTAACGCTTCAGCATGAGTCATATATCGAGTTAACGCAGCAGTTCTTCACCACGCTAGAGAAAGCAACCCATGAGGGTGAGAATGCAATCAAAGTGATGATCGGGGATAAGAGGTGGAAGATCACCTCAACGATGCTGAATCAGATTTTTGCCCCAAGTGGAGAGATGGTAGCCCTCCTGGATGGAGGAAAGACAGAAAATGATGCCATCTCCACATACCCAGCAATGTGGAAATGTTTCACAGGCCAGAGCACTTTTGTAGCGGGGAAGTCAAAGACCAGTGGTATTCATAGCCCATTTCTCCGCTATGTTCAGAAGGTGTTAGCAAACACCATATTGGGCAGGTATGAAAATCAGGGCAGCTGCACAAAGAAGGATCTTTTTGTACTTGGCTGGGTGACAAAAGAGAGACACGTGAACCAGGGGGCATTGATTATTGATCATCTGAGGACAATCCCGTCCAAGAGCACAAATCCTTTTGTGATGGGAGGGATTGTAACATCTATCGCCACTGCCTTGGGGCATGACATGACTGGATACACAAAGGCAGAAGGTGGCAAGCTGGTTGATTTGCACTACTTAGCTCGCTCATCCATGATCACAGTTACAGAGCAAAGAATCATTTACCAAATCAACCCACCTTACCCAGGAGTGACTTTAGAGCTACCTTACCATACTCCTCCCCTCATGGCACAATATGGACCGACACCGGATTTTCTAGAAAAATTGAGGAAGTATGAGGAGGAGAATCTAAGAGGAGAGGCAATCCCTGAGGTGAGGTTTGCGGGAGGCCTAGGAGAGCCTTCACAGGCAGCAGAGCAGAGGCAGACGGCAGAGGAGAGAGCGGCAAGACGGGTGAGGCTAAGAGAAGAAAGAATGGGAGCGTCAGAGCCACAACAACCTTCAGTGAATGCATATGACATGAGTACCATTCATGCACAGTTGGAGGGCATTCAGGCGATGCATGATGGATTTTGCGGGCACAGGAGGGCTTCCAGAGGACGCAGGATGCCATGTGGTTGGACCATCAGTAGATGCATTATCAGGTCAACCACCTTTATCAGTTCCAAAATGCACAGGCCCAGAGGAACCCACAGTGGGGTGACGATTGGTGGAGCTCTTTGTCAGCATTCCAGGACAACTACCCGCCTCCACAATCCGACTACTGGGGTGCCTACTACAGGAAGGGAGGAGCACCTCCACCACCTCCGCAGTGATCATCTACCCTATCACCCTAGACTTTAGTGTCATGCTGAGGACAACACGATTCAAAAGTTTGGGGTGGTAGGGCGGTATGCCCTCATTCTTCTTTCACTCATTTTTGCATCTCATTTGCTATTTTACTTTTTGTTTGTTGTTTTTCATTTCTTTTGCTTGTCTTGCTATCTAGTCTAGAATTTTACTGCTTTGCACACCTGCATTCCATGTAGTTTACCTTATTGTCATTTTTTGCATAATTTTAAAAAATTTTGCTCTTTTGCCATGCATTGCATATCATGTATATTTTTGGTAATTTTTGCATGTTTTAGTTAGGATTTGCTTGTTTACTTCTTTATGTTCAATAATATATGTTTAGATGTGATTGGAGGCAACTTGGCACCATTTTGGCCAATTTTGCCCAAATTTGGAACTTCTTGTCTAAAAAGTGTGTTTTGACCCAATCTCTACTATTTTGAGTAAAAATGTTGACCTTTGACAAATGCAAGTGAATTATCATTGTTTGTTGCTAAGTGGTATCAATGTTCGACTTTTTACATGCGCATCACCTCTCTTAGGATTGTGATTGATTTGGTTGAATTGTGAAATTGAGCAAGCTTTGAACGCTTAGTGTTTGTGGAATTACTTGTTTGATATATCAATTTCATTTTGTTCATTCATGTGGTGTGATATCTTAGATGAAGTGTTGGATTAATTCTCATGCAGGATGTCTTATGTGGAAAATCATACCAATGACCCCTCTTTGACCCGATTCTTCTTCCATCATCTTCATACCCCTCCGCCTCATAAAAAGATGCCCTAGTGCACATAATCAGCCTTGGCCACCTCTAAAAGTTTGGGGTGTCCATACCTTTATCTCCCCGCTTCACTCTACCCACCATATGCCCTATCTACACCAAGGGCAAGAAAAAGAAAAGAAAAGAAAAAGAAAAGCAAAATAAAATAAAAGGATGCTCCTGTTTAAGAGCATTCAAATAAAGAAAAGATGAGTGTGTAAAAACACTCCAAAAATCTTACCACAACCATTTCTTCCACTTTCATACCCATTGAGCTAGGAAACATCAAACTTAGCTCATTTTACCCTTTTTCGCAGCCACGTGGGTCAGTTGGTGTGATTTGAGATATAAGATTGAATGCATGAATGTGAAACAACACTCCTAGTCATTTTTGATTAACGCCACCATGAAACGGTTTACCCAGAACTTAATGGAAGAAATATGGATAACTTGTGTATTCTATGCGCTATATTTGAAGTTCATATGCTTTGTGCTCTTTTCATGACTGGATTGTGAAAGAAGGAGAGGAGAGAAGTGAAATGCATGTACTTAGTCATCTTTGATCCCATTCAGTAACAATCGTCTTTTATATTGCATTTGTCATTTCTTTTTGTGAAAGTTTGTAGAGAGATTGAGTTGGAGCATACTTGAGGACAAGTATGTTTCAAGTTTGGGGTGGTGATGCAGCCCTATTTTAGGGCTTCATCTTGTGTTATTTTGCTCTTCAATCACATCTATACCTATTAGATTGCATGTCATTCCCTCTAATATGCTTATTTGTATAAAATGCACTTATGGACATCATTTGCGTGTTTTTCAGGCATTTGGACCACACTTGATGGAAGAGAGAGAGAAGGAGTGATCCTAGGGTTCCTCTACCCTTGGAGAGACCCAAAGTGAAGTCCAAGGCTCCCTCAACCTACCCTTAGTGGCCAAAGATCATTTGAAGCAAAGATGTCCAAGAAAATCCAAAGATCCAAGTCAAAGTCTTGCCCCAGGACTCAGCACGGCCATGGTACAACAAAACGGCCGTGCTAGGTCATTTAGAAATTAACAGGCTCAACATCCAATTGAAGCAGAGAACACCACGGCCGTGCAGAGCACCACGGACGTGCAATGGGCATACACCACGGCCGTGCTCCACAAAATGGCCGTGGCACAGCAGAGCAAAACGGCCGTGCCATACACCACGGTCGTGGCACACCACCACCACCACGGCCGTGTTGACCCACCACGGCCGTGGCCGTTTTGACCACCAACCTTACATTGTGCAATTTAATTCCCACGACCGTGCCCCAGCCACCACGGCCGTGGCCTACCCTGCCCACCACGGCCGTGGTACCCCACCACGGCCGTGCTACTCACAAAATCCAGCCACTTTTTCACTGCTTTCCCCATTTTGCCCCTAACTTAACCTAGTGCTTCCCCCACACCTATATATACCTAGGTTGCGGCTGGGGCACGAGGCTAGCTACCTTCTACCCCTTCCTAGCTCCCCAAATCGCCACCCACTCCATTCCACTCCATTTCCACTTCAAATCCACTCAATTTCACAATTTCCACCACATAACCCCCCATATCTAAGCCTTCCATCCACTTCCCTCCATCATTCCACACCATTTCATCCAAGGAGAAGAAGGAGGACGTCCCTGCTGCTGCTGGAGAGAGGATTGACAACCGCTACTTCGAGCTCCATGGCTACCTCTATCTTCTTCTTCTCTCTTTTTGTGTTTTCCATGTATATGAGTAGCTAGGCTCTTTGGGTGGGCTGTTTTGGGGAAAATATGTTACTTTGATACCATGTTGGGGGAAAATGGCATGTAAACTTTGTAATTTCATTTGTTAATGATTATGTTCTATTTCCATCTCTTTCTCCATGGATTGCTTGTTGGTTTGTGTGTGAAATCACTTAGGAATTTAGGCAAATTGCTTATATGTGTGAATTTTGGGATTTGCCCCTAGGTCCAATTATTGGATCCCTAGGCTACCTCCCATCTTACTACATCTTAATCAATCTCCCTAAGCCTAAGTGAGAGATCTAAGTAGCTAGATTGGATAATTCTAGTGCAATTAGCATGGAGCCTTCTCAAGGCTAGAATGTGGGGGAATTGGGGCCCAAAACCCCAATTTCACCCCCCATTACTACCCTCGGCCCCTAATTGCCCTAGGAATGTCTAATGTAGAAACCTAGACTTGATTAGACTCTAATTGGATTAAACCTAATCCCTAACCCAATTGAGCCTCGTAAGGGTAGTAGGGGGTGTTAGGGACTAGTTCCCCTATACACAACCTAGCATATCCATGGCCAGTTAGTAGCTTAGGTTAATTCATTAGACTCTAACTTGTTGTTTGGTTTGGATAATCTAAATGGAATCATAATGTTCACATGTCACCCCCCAACTTAAGTGATAAGTTCATACCCCTAAACAGCCCACACCTCTCTTTATTGCTTAAAACCCTAGTTCTGTGCTTGCTTAGCTTAGTTAGTTCTTTTCTTGCTTAGTTAGCTTCTTGCCTTGCTCTTGCCTTGTTTATGCTAGTTTAGTTCTTTAATTGCTGTTTTGCTTTTCTCTTGCTTGCTTTAGCATAATTTGTCTTTTCATACCTAGCTTAGTCTTTCCTTGCTTGCCTAGTCTTAATCTAACCTAGGGTTAACATAGATTTCATTATTGCCTTTAAATTGCTTGTTTATCCTTAGTTAACAATCAAAATCACCTTTAAACCCTTAACCCTAGTCTCCGCAGTAGGAACCTAGCCAAACTAACCTAGCTCTAGCGCCCCCTCTTTTCCCTGTGGATCGACCCTATACTTGCCACCTTCCTATACTACGACACGACCCCGTGCGCTTGCGGGTGTAGTTGTTTTAGTAGACGTAGGTAGCTAGTTTAGGTTTATAAATTTCGAAAGTACAATCCCATCCACCGTGCGCTCCGACCTCATGGGGTGTAAAAGCACCACTAGCGGAGACGCACCAACAGCCAACGAGTCTCCTGTAGTGATGAGCATTGCTAAGTAAAGGGCTGTTGTCAGCTTGAAGGGTTTTATTAAAAGTGGAGGGAATGGGAGTCAAGGCAGGTTTGCAGTCAAGAAGCTGAGCCTGGGAAAGAATATTCAGAATATATTTTTCTTGACTCAGAAGGATACCACCATGATGAGGAAGAACTTGAATGCCAAGGAAGTAGTTAAGAGGTCCAAGGAGTCGAAGATTGAACTCATTGCTCAGACTTTCTTGAAACCGAGTTAGAGCAGTACTGTCATTCCCTGTTAATATGATATCATCTACATACAACAGAAGATAAATACTGACTTTGTTTTGACAAAAAACAAAGAGTGAGGGATAAGAAGAGCTACACATGAATCCAGACATTAGTAAAAAGGCACTGAGCCTATTAAACCAGGCACGTGGTGCTTGATTTAAGCCATATAAGGCTTTATGCAACTTGCATACTAAGTGAGATCCACCTTTACTTGCGAAACCTGGTGGTTGACTCATATAAACAGACTCTATTAGTTCACCATTTAGAAAGGCATTACAAATATCAATTTGAATCATCTTCCAGTTGAAAGTAACAGCAAGAGTGAGTACAACTCGGACAGTAGCAACTTTGACTACTGGTCTGAACGTTTCCAGATAGTCAACACCCTCTTCCTGACTGAAACCTTTGGCGACCAACCTCGCTTTAAGACACTCAATAGAACCATCCGCCTTGAGTTTGGTTTTGTAAACCCACCTGCATCCAATTATATTCGTATTTGGTGGTTTAGGAACAAGAGACCAAGTATGGTTAGTATGAAGAGCCTGAAGCTCAGACATCATAGCAGCAAGCCACCTAGGATGTTGTAGAGCAAATTTAACAGATGTAGGGGGAGAAGGAACAACCTGAACATTCAGATAATATTTAGGATTTGTCTTGAGTACACTAGCTTTACTATGTGTAGTCATAGGATGAGTGTTTCTAGGATGAATGTTTCCAGGACTTGTAAGCACAGAAGGTTCATATACACTTTCTTTACTACGTGTAATCATGGGGTGAATATTGCCAGATGTAATATGCATAGAAGATTCAGGGACAACTGCTATCTGTAACTCAGCATGTGATTGACCAGTGGTTGTATTGTCAGAGGATTGATTTATGGGCAAATCTTGCGAGGTGACGTTATCAGCAGAAGTATTAGAAGGATTTTAAGCATTGACACTATTAGTGGTTAGAGATATACTGGAGTCAGCAGAAATCTCACCACCATTGTCATTAACACATGCTTTCTCACCAGTGCCCAGAAAAATGATATCAGAAATATCTGCAGCAGTCTCAGATATGGATGACTTATTTGGCAGAACAACAGTAGAGCCATTGTCATTAGGAGAACTTACAGATGAGGTAGTAGAAGTATTGTTGTCCTCTTCAGGGAAAGTGTGCACAACATCATAATTAGATGATGACGATGGAGTATCATCATCAACAGAAAGAAACTCAGAGAAAGTTGAGAAATCACCAGTAGGAATTTGAGAGGACACTCTATGTTTATAGGGAAACACTTCTTCATTGAAGACAACATGTCGAGAAAAATAGACTCTCCCCGATGAGATGTGTAAGCAGTGATATCCTTTGTAACAGTCACTATATCCCAGAAAAACACAAGGTAGAGACCTTGGTTCTAATTTATTCTTATTGTAATCTCACAAACAGGGAAAACAAAGACAACCAAAGCTTTGTAAAGACAAATAATTGGGTGGTTTGTTATATAGAGTTACAAGAGGAGATTTGTATTCTCTATTTTTAGAGGGCAGACAATTTATAATATGAACAACAGAAGAAAAAGCTTCAACCCAAAAGGAAGTAGGTACACAACTATCAAACAACATGGTTAAGATGATTTCAACAATATGGCGATGCTTTCTTTCAACCACACCAACTTCCGCATGTGTGTGAGGACAAGCTAGTTGATGGACAATACCTTCTATTAGCATAAACTCCTTCATTGCATGATTAACAAATTCACCACCACCATCAGTAATTAGAACTTGCACTTTCATAGTAAATTGTCGAGCAACCATTTTACAAAAGAAGACAAAATATTGAAAGAAATCTGACTTCTTCTTTAGAGGATAGAACCAGAAAAAACCAGACCATTCATCGACAAATAGAGCATAGTACAGAAAACCTTGTTTGGAGCACACAGGGGACTTCCCCCACAAGTCACAATATACTTGTCCAAAAGAAACTTTACATTTATTATGGTTATTATAGTAAGGTAGCCGATGGATTTTTCCAAGCATACAACTATTGCAGAAATCAAGAGATTTATTATTAGAAACAATGATATTACTACGTTCCATATATTTCTGTATGTCATGATTAACATGACCAAGTCTTTTATGCCAAATTGCTGAGGAGGCTTGGTTTTGTCTAGCTACAACAAAAACTGATGGAGCAGGTGATGGCTCAGTTACATAACATATTAGAATGTGTGGTATTCAACCCAAAACCAATTGCCAATGGGTGAAGGGACCACACACCTTATAAGCCCAGGACCTGTCCCAGAGCTTAGCGGTGTGGGACAATCCTAACACCCCCCTCAAGTGCATCCACTTTTGTGTGCTTGCACTTGTTATTTTTTAGGTAGGGTGTGGTCCTCACACTTGTCTCATGGGGTCCGCTTTGATACCAAATTGAGAAGAGGAAACGAAGGTAGGAGAGACGAAACCCTAGATCGGGAAAGCGAGAAAAGAAGAGAGGGAAGACGATGCTAGGGACTGACGAAGAGAAAAGGGAGAGAAAGAGCGGGCGTTTTGAGTTAGTAGAATGCGGGAAGAAATTCTCATTACATTGCGAAGATGGATTCCAGCTTGTCTTTATACAACACAGTCACAAGGTATTTACTAAATAGGCCCTACACCAACAAACCTATTTACAAAACAAAACCATGTCATCCAAGTCATCCAATACACATTGCGCTTCCTATGCCAGAAGGTGGGAGTTTCCCTTTCATTTGTCAATGTTCTATCATCAACTTCCTTCTCCCTTGTTATCTTTCCCTTTCATGTGTAAGGCAACTTGGGCTCTCACATTACCACAACAGTGAGAAATCAAGTCTATGTTTGAGAGCCTAGGCCATAACCCTTTATATAGGAGTGACTAGGCCAATGTTTTGAGAAAGTCAAGGGATATGAAGGGTCATATCTCATGGATGGTCAGTGGCCCTACACGGCCAGTCAGTTGACTGGATTATCCAGTCGATCAACTAGGTTGCTGGGTGCACATAACCAATCGGTCGACTAGTCAATCCAGTCAGTCGATTGGATTGTGGTTAGTGGCACAACCACACTGGCTTTAATGCAATGAGTAGTGCATGTCACTTCGTATATCATTAATTGTATGAACCATTTAAACTTGTCAATTCGACTTAGTCAACTGATTGGACACTCCAATCAGTTGACTAGCCACTCTCATCAACCATTGGCAATGTTGCTCAGTTGTTTGATTGAACATTTCAATCATTCGACTAGTTGGTTCCATGAACTAGAGTCAGCACAGTCCATTAGACCGACATGACAATTTGCAGTGATAATTGATACACATCACATAATGACGACTAATCTCAGGTCTCATGGTTTGCACCACGTCTGTTTAAAATTAACCATGACATCCAATTTGACATCTTCCACAATGTGAGCATGCATGTCATGCCATGCCTCCTGCGGGCCACCATGCCATATCCACGTGTCGGGGATACATACATGGCATAAATCTGCAATGTGGAACTAGGAATTCAACGTATAGAAAATGAGTGGTCCTTAGTGTCATACCGGTTGCTGCATAGGTCAAAGTCGCCAATGAAACTGACAATTTCCCTGCCACCATCGGCACCAGAGGGAGAGGTGGCGGCATTGACAGTTATGGTCTTCTTGTGGTGCACAAAGGTAGGTTGGGAAGTCAAGGTGGAGATGCTGGTAGAGCCTGCAGATGGCCTTGGTGGAGTTGAGCCTTGGTAGAGTTGAAGTACTCAAGGGCGTCCCCACTGTGTTTGTTTAAAATGCCTCTATTATTAAGGATTGGGAATGAGGTCTTATCATTCTAGAGCATTACTCAGACTGCAATGCCCTCATCAAACTTTTTCCTTAGGAGATCCCCCAACATCACTCCTTTGTTGGTTGGGTTCATAGTTTTTGGTTCTCAAATTTGTTTCAGAGAAATGAAGTACTGAACAATGCCCAACTTTTTTTAAATTTAGAAATCATTATAAATTGTTTTGGTATACCTACTACTATATTGTGGTTTTAATAATTTCTTAATCCTTTTACAAGTACCAGTGTATGGTAAAGACTCACACTGATTATGATGATCATAAAGTGCATTCCTTAACACTCTGTACATATTTTGCCTCGACCATAAAATGAAAATCATATTGAAATGGGGATTTAAATAAAAATTAAGGAGATGGCTATGAACTAGAAGATGATGTTTGATTAAGGATGATCAAATTGTATCAAAAAGGATTTGATCCTCTTATACCACTGCTCAACATAGCCCTGATAGAAGACAAGGCATGGATGTTGGTATTTACAAGATTGATCGAAGTCTTACAACATTGGTTAACTATGAAGCAATCGATAGCACCTTCACAAAGATCATATGCATCATATGAACAATTTTTTTTTTAATTTTGTGACACATTAAAGATTGATCGAGTGCCAATTATTGTTATCTATTTGAAATTCTTCCTATTTTCCTTGATGAGTAGGGCAAAGAATTGGTTTAATAGTCTAAAATGAATTCCATAGTGAAATGGAATCAAATTGTGGAAAAATTCTTTGAGAAATATTTTCTACCTCAGAAAACTACAAAGCTTGTAGAGAACATTCACAACTTCAATAAAACACATAATGAATCTTATTCTATAGATTGGGGGTAATTCAAAGACATGACGAGAAAGTATCCTCACCACAATAACTCTAGATATGACCAAGGAAAATTTCTTTGTTAAGGCTTACATCTCATGGAGAGTACCGTGCATGACAAAGTCAGTATAAATTCCTTTTAGAATAATTCTATGATCAAGTGCAAGGATATAGCAGTGAATATGGCCATGAACCAGATGGGTTAATACATGAAAATAATGTGGGTCAGGTAGAAATATATGGAAGGCCAATGAAATGACTAAATTGAAGATAGAGAGTGCTTTGAATAAGAAGATGGGGCCTTGAACTCCAACAAAACACATGATGCAACTAAAGATTGTGTACATATCACAACCCAATAAAGAAATGAATATATATGGCACAATCACCCCAAATTTATTTGGAAGGATTCTAATGACTTTGAACTAGACCCTTATCAGCCAAAACATCCTACTCAAGTGCAAAAATGCCAAGAAACAACTCAAAGAGGTAAAGGTCCAAGCCATTTGGAGGACATGTTTGGGATGTACATGCAAAATAATAAGACATATTTGATCAATCCCACAAACAGAAAAGAAAAATATATATATACATATATATACATATATATACATATATATATATATATATATATATATATATATATATATATATAATGTGAAGCCAACTTAACAAGGGTTTCCATGTAATATAACTGCTTCTATAAACAACCAGTAGGCCAAAGTCATTGCATTCCATACTGGGAAATACATTGATAAGGAAAATCCAATACGCTGGGATGTAAGGCAACACCAAGATTCATCTACAATATTCATGATCTGCTTAGATAGGAGAAAGTTGTTCCTCTTGATCAGCCATATGAGCTAGTTCAAGTAGAAGTTATTCATGATGAAAACTAAGGGCGGGGGGTGGGGGGCAGAGGAAAATCCCTCAAGTCCACATGCTATGCACCTCACAACACTAGATTGTGGTACATGTTCCTTTTCTTATCATCTTTAAGATGAGTAAGGTAGATTTGTAGTTTAGGAAATTCTAAAACATATACCACAAGCTTCATGTCAATATTCCATTCGTTGAATCTATTGAGAAGATTCCTACATACATCAATTTCTGAACGATATCATCAACAATAAATGACAAGTTTTAGGTTCTGATGTGGTATTGTTCCCATGAAGAAGTTAGTATGTTGACTCAAAGAATGTTAACATAGAAGAGGATAGATACAAGGTGCTTTAATATACCCTATTCCATTAGTAGTTTTTAGTTAGGGAATGCTTTTTGTGATTCAGGAGATAGCATCAACTTGATGCCACTCAACACCTTCAAGCAGATGGTGCTAAAAGAGCACAAGAAGATTACCATGACAATCCAATTGGTTGATAAATATTTTGGTGAGCCTTTTGCTATATGTGAGGATGTTCTAGTGAAGATGGATAAGTGATGGGGATGTAGGAAGACTATGGGTCTAACTTCTTTTGGGTAGGTCATTTCAAGCCATTACATATGTTACATTAGAGATGTGAAGAGGATAGCTTTAGAATTGATGATGAAATATTGGACATCAAATGTTTATAGTCAAAAAAATTTGAGAGTGAAATAGGATGTTTTTCCATGCAACACATTGACACTGATGTTTTATTGCTTCTTGGTAAATCTTTCGTTGATGTGGCCAACTTCACACACGAGGGTGACAAAGGTTCTTTACAGGTGGAAGTAATGGATGCGGTGTGAAAAATTTATCTTCCCAAAGGCACCTAGATGAGCCATATGATTCTATCTTTAATTCTCAATTATAAGAAGTGGTGGCATTAACTTATCATTCTTATCATAGCCTACCACTTGACGCATACTTGTTTAACTTGATAGAGGATTTGATCCATGTTGAGTACTTGGCTGAGTGCTTTACTTTTTAATACAATCTGATCCATTACACATGTCCCTATGAGGATCTTAGCCCACCTCCTTCACCCATGAAGCCATATCTTGAGTCCCCACAGTATCTAGAGCTGAAATTGTTGCCTTTGTAGATGAAATATATTAATTTGGAAAATAATGAGAAGCTTCTAGTCATCATACACAATTACTTGAGCACATGTGAAAGAACAAATTGGTGACAATTTTGCATGAACACAAGCTACATTTTTTTGGTATGTTATAGTTATTAAGGGGATTTCTCATAGCCTATGTCAACATAATATATGCATGGTAGAAGGAACAAAAGTGGTGCACAACCACAAAAGAAACTATTGACACCCTAATTTTTCTCAATCTATGGAAATTTATGATGATGTTTTTTGTTTGACTATTTATACTCCATAAAGGAGTCCATTCCATTTTTCATATTTCCCCACATTTTCTATCTATTTAATCCATTTATTTGTACCATTTTTACCCAATTCAAGGGGTTTATTACAAAAGGTGCTCTCCTTTGGACTTGAGTGCGAATTTCCCCTTTTCACTCTAATCTTTATAAGCCTTTTTTAAGAAATTCCAATTGTATTATCCCGAATAAAACATTCATTTCCCTAAAAGAGGTTCTATTTGACTTATCCTCACTAAAATCCATATCATTTTATACAATAACAAAGAATAACCTTAAATTAACGTCTCATCAACTTCTTTCACTATATTATTTATTTTATAAAAATCCATGATTCTCACTATTTTAATACACCCCCCCAAAATATTCTTGAAATATCCACAAAATATGAATAGAAAAATTAGGCTTTATCCTACTCAGACACCTAGCGCATTGTCACAATATTCCACCAATTTCAGACCTTTCCATCAGGGAAACCGAAATCCTGATTCTACCCTATAAATAGGTCTCCATATTCACCGTATTCCAAGTCCCTTCTTGATTCTTCTGATGCCAGAAGTTCAACTATCACTCTCTTTACTTTCTATTTTGTTCACTCTTAGAGGATCCTTCCTCTAACACAACGACTTTTTGAGCATCACTAGACTCAATAGCGGCAATCTCATATATAACTACTATGATTTTTCATATCTACTTCAAAATGTACACAACTACCAATCTACCTATCTGTCTAAACAACTCTACTATTTTGTGATACATTTAAACAAATTCTTAAAGTTAGTGTGTTTATTTGCTATTATGTGATCCATTCATATTGCTTGACTTGACTACTTGAATAGAACTCAATCTTGCCCTTAATTATATTCTTTCCATATCATCTCTCCTATTATTCCCACGCATCGATCGTAACCGCCCGGGATGGAACTTTTTTGTTAGAGATTTTGAGGAGATTAGCTAACCACACCTAAAACAAACTATGATCTGTAAGGTCATGATAGGAAATCCACATTCATCTCCAGCCCCAAAGATCTACAAATTAAAAAATTATGATGGCAACCCCAATCATAGAAAATTGAAATTCAAGGACATGTTGGGTTTATTACTTTACAAAAAATTATGATGTTAGTCCAGTTCCAATGTTGTGATATTTGTGTCACACTAAAATTTGTCCAACTGATAGTTATCCGCAAGTTAAATTTCTTGACACCCCTATTCAAACTACTCCTTATCTTTCTATTATATATTGATAATTAGTTTTCTCCAATCTTAGGTATAGCTAGATGCATGGGATTTCAATTCGGTGATAATATCTAGGTAAGTTTTGAATTATAACAAGAAATACAATACAAACATTATATTGGATTCTAAATTTTTCAAGTCAAATTGAATTGTTGACTAGTCACTAGTACAGTAATGACATATAACTTCACATTTGCCTGCGTCGGTTAAAAGTAAAACACCGACGCTAATAAACTATGATGTCGGTTTAACATGACAACCGACACCTATATGTGAAGGCTGTCCTCTTTATAAAAGACACGAGTATCACTTTTTATTTAACATCAGCAGGTTAAAATAAAAATTGACATCCAAAATCACCCATGAAATACAATTTTCCAAGGAAAAAAATTTGCCTCCAAAATTTTCAAATTGATGTTGGTTGTATAAACACCGACGACTCATGTACCGCGCCAAGCCCCACAAATTTTTTTTCACCCCATATGTCTTCGGTTGTTTAAAATATAAGTGATACCTAAATATCCCTCGCGAGGCAAAAATTCATACCTTATTTGTCATCCGTTTTTGCGCAGGAACTGGCGAGGATGTTTGTTCACGCATTGTCCCTACGAATCCCCCCCCCCCAATTTTCCTAATCAGCGTCGATGTTAGGGGAGAAACCGACAACTATGATTGTAACTCAAGAACAATTTTTTTTGTCAGCTTATGTGGATAGACGTCGGTTATTATACGTTGAAACCGATGATGAACACCCCATCCCGGTATTTGATTGAAGTTGTAGATGGTGTTAAGCATCGTTTTTACACAATAACCGACGCCGGTAATTAACTGAATAACACCCACACGAGCCAGACTCTTCCCCTTCTCTGTTTCATTCCCAATTCTCTATTATCGCTCAAACTAGGTCTCACGATTCTGTGTTGCTACTCACCGCCGTCGTTGCTGTTGTGGAGAGGAGCTCGCCGCCGCCGCTGTGGAGAGGAGCTCACTGCCGCCACTGTGTAGATGTACCGCCGTTGAGGAGCTCTCTGCTCCCGCTCCAGTTCAATCGTCGTCGCCACCACTTGCTTTCTCAGTCATCTCCGCCAATGACCACAACCACAACCTGCCATCCTGCCACCGCTCGCCACCTACTTCACTACAGCTTCAGTCATCTCTGCCTCCACCTTCGGCCACCTCCAGCCACATCTGGGACCACCTCCACAGCCACAGCTGCGACCACCTCCACCTCCGGCTGCTACCACCACAGCCTGCTCCACCAGTGCGGTGAGTTTTCTATAAGATTATTATTGATTAATTAGGGTTGATTAATATTGATTAATAAGGGTTAAACAAGGAATGAATGAACTTAGTTCAATATATAATTGTTCTCTAAAATTGTGTAGTTGATTAATAATGATTAACTAGGGTTAATGATGAATGAATTTAATAAATTGTTAATGCTTTCTTTCTCTCTTATTAGTGATTGATCTAACTTATTTCAAAATATATAATTGTTCTTCAAAATTGTGTAGTTGATTATTAATGATTGATTTGGGTTAATGATGAATGAATGAGCTTATCAAAATGGAAGAATGAATTGAATTAAATGATGTTACATAAAACCTAGGATATGAACAATGATACTATGATTGTAGGTATATGAATGACAACATATATACATGTATTTTGTTGTCCTAGAAACCTATCCGATTGGATAGTCCCCAGTTTGGGACGGTTCTTGAACACTTAATCTCACTTAGGATGTAAGTGTATAATGTGTATTCGGTTTTCATGATGTTTTGTCAGCACTTCCCTGTTTGTTCTCTAAGTACATATGTCAGTGGGCATTTGCCCATGTACATCAGTATACTTGGAGAACTACGGGGAAATGTTGCCAAAATTTCTTGAAAATTGAATACAAATTATACACTTACTAGTGAGATTAGGTGATCAAGAATGGGATAAGTGGTACAAATTTATTATATATAACACCCTCAACCCTAAACTTTTAACCATAAACCCTAATCTTTTAACCCTAAACCCTAATCTTTTAACCCTAAACCCTAATATATACTTGTTTTCTCTTTGATCATAGAATGGATAGATCATGGATGTCCATTCCAAATCGTTGCACCCTAGAGTTTATTTCCGGTCTTGATCAGTTTATTAGATTTGTCGAGGAACATAGGAAACTACCTGGAGATAGGTTCTACTGTCCATGTAGGCATTGCGGTAACAACTTGAAAGTCAGTACTGGTGATGAAATCAAAAGTCATGTCATGTGCAACGGGATTGTACAAGGCTATATAGAATGGCACTGGCATGGAGATATTTCAAACCTGAAATCAGTGGATGTCGATAGAAGTGTGTGTGGAAGAAAAAATTGCCTCTGATGACGTAGATGTGAACGAACCAGTTCTAGTAGACATCGTTGATGCGATGTTGGATAGTTGTGGGATAGAGCACACCGATCCACCTCCCATGTTTAGAAACATTGTGCATGATGATGAGAGACCACTATACATAGGTTGTACTAAGTTTACGAAGCTTGGCACTGTGTTGAGATTGTATAAGCTGAAAGCTAACAATAGATGGAGTGACAAAAGCTTCACGTCATTGTTGTCTTTGTTGAAAGAAATTCTTCCTGAAGGAAACAAGCTACCAATCTCAATGTACCAGTTGAAGAAATTGTTGTGCCCAATGGGAATGGAGGCCAAAAAGATACACGCATGCCCAAATGATTGTGTATTATTTCAAAATGACTATGTGGATTTAAAAGATTGTCTAAAATGTGGTGCATCAAGGTATAAAATGATGACTTCAGGGGAGTCCAAAACTGGTTCTCCTGCCAAGGTGATGTGGTATCTACCTATAATATCATGGTTTCAATGCTTGTTTGCCAATCTGACAGATGCGAAAAATTTGAGGTGGCATACAAATATTAAGAAAAATAATGATGGGATCCTACGACATGCGTCTGATTCCCCACGGTGGTTCGGAAGAACTAGAAGATTGATTTACTGTACCCTAAATTTGATAAAGAAGTCAGGAATCTAAGACTTGGGCTTTGTACAAATGGGATGAATTCGTACGGGACATTGAGTAGCCAAGATAGAACTTAGCCAGTTATACTTGTTATATACAATCTTCCTCCCTGGTTGTGTATGAAAAATAAGTACGTTATGCTGTCATTGTTGATATTGGGCCCTAAATAACCTGGAAATGATATCAAAATTTATCTTGAACCTCTGATTGATGACTTAAAGAAACTCTTGGGTGAAGGTGTCATGACCTATGATGCTTCATGGAGAGAGACATTTCGTTTGAACGCTATATTGTTTTGCACTGTTAATGACTTTCCTGCATATGGGAATTTGTCTGGATATAGTGTCAAAGGATCTAAAGTGTGTCTTATATGTGAAGATAAAACTGATTCAATATGACTAAAACATGGCAGCAAGACTGTATATCTTGTTCATTGAAGGTTTCTTCCAAAATTCCATCCGTACCATAGGTTGCACAAAACGTTCAATGGATGAAATGAGGAATAGAGTGCATCTAAACCTATACCAGGGGAGGTTGTTTACGAAAGAGTAAAAGACTTTGTAAAAATTTGGTAAGATATCACAATATACCATGGCCACACAGAGTGACACTAGTATAGGAACGGTCTATAACGTCAGTTTTTTTAAGCATGTAGCGTCACTTAATAACTGACCCCTAAGTGGCCGTCGCTATAGAATATTCTCTATAGCGTCATTTTTTTTACCAAACAAAACTGACCTTACAGAGTAAACACCGACGCAAAAGGTTGTAAAAAATCTGACCCAAGCGAGAAAAAGGAGCCTGTAAGGTCGGCTATTCCTAAAAAACAGACCCTGTAAACTCTCTCGGTCGAGAAAATTGTCGACCGAAAATATTTTCGGTCGATAATTTTCTCGACCGAGAGAGTTTACAAGGTCGATTTTTTTGGAATAATCGACCCTAAAGATTGAATAAACATTTCAGTGTACCACTCGGTCGAGAAAATTGTCGATCGAAAATATTTCGGTCGACAAAATTGTCGACCGAGGGGTACACTAAAATGTTTATTCAATCTTTAGGGCCAGTTTTTATAAATAACCGACCTTATAAAGGACCTTTAGAGTCGGTTTTTTACAAAAACCGATGCTAGAAGTTATATTTCGGTCGAAAATTTTCTCGACCGAGGAGTGTACACTGAAGTGGTTATTCAATCTTTAGGGTCGGTTATTTAAAAAATCGACGCTAGAAGTTACAATTTTTTTTAAAAATTTCTGCAGAAACTAAAATAGAATAGAAGAACAAGAAGATTCATATATTATGGGAGAGGGGAGCATTAATGCTCAACCATCACCATTCAAAACCACACATTCATAAGAAAAATGATTCATAATCACATCATAATTTACAAAATGATAGATTGCAAGTTTGAGATGATATTAAATGTCAGATACAAAAGTAAATATGAAAGAGTACTCAAACTACATACATAAATGGAGCTGACATATTTAATCCAATGCTATATTGACTTCATTTAGAAAAGAATATGACCACTCTTCTCAGAATTCATTCAAGTCCATACGTGTGTAAGGCTGAGTTGTAAAGATCTGTAATAGAAAATGCACATGCTAATATTTTATAAAATGACTAGAATCACTTGTAAATTTATGATGTTATTCTTTATTACTTGACTTATAGTCTGAATGTCATGTGATGCTTGTTTGACAATAGCTTGCATATATTTCATTACATAATAGCCACAAGCCCAGTCATTATTTTGCATATGACACTACAAATAACGAATTATACTTAATGTTAGTAAACTACTATAAACAATAGTTGAGATAAGATTATAAGAGTTGACATATTAGAGTTGAAAATTAATAAATATATGAATAAGCAGTTGTCAAAGTAGCTACCTTGACATTTTTCAAAGTCAATGTCTTTAATTTTGTGAGAATCTGTCCTCTAGCTTCATGAAAAGCCTTTATACCCCTATCAATTAAACGATAGTTGGTAAAATAGAAATTCTAAATAGAAATATCATGTTGAAGCATTGACTAAATTTATGCTTACTCCATAGCTAACAATTTCAATTTGTGACTCCTTGTTGTTTTACCCATTGGGTCAAGATAATAAAGACTCATCAATTTTGGGGCAATCACCACTAATTCCCAACGTCTAGCTCTGAGTAAGAATAAAACAAACATTAAAATAAATAATTTTATTCATTATTAAAATTATATTGAATAATAATACTTACTGGACGTTAAAAGGAATTAGGATAATTTCCTTCCCCTCACTAGCAAAATATTTGAATGCAGTAGAGAAGTACTCATTCACATCCTCAAAATGTGTCTCCACTTGACTAGTGATTGAAGGAACTAAGAATCTAACATTCCTTATATCAAAGTTTGTGATCTCAGTATATAAATGGCTGTAAAACATTTGTAATTATTTCCATATATAGAACTAAGCTAAAAATGTGTATTGGAATTTTCTATATATATTGATAGATCCTTACCTTATCCATACTTATATTATCGAAGTATTCAACCAATCATACCGGAACAACTCTATAATATCATCAAGAAAAATAAAATTCTCAAAGTCCCTCCCAGCTGCATCTTCTGTTAAATTGACCAACATATGTGATCTCAAGCTTTAGTTGGCTAAGTATCGACACAAACATTTACATTTGCTTCCCAATTCATCGAATGTAGCTTCGGGAATGAAAGATGGCTTGAGCATAGGAGGACGGCTAGTAGAATTTTTACTTTTTGGTTTACAAACATGTTAATTAAATTACATACTTATATTACACGAGTTCATATATGCAGTCAAATATGAAAAATATGGTAGAAATAAGGTATACCTTGTCATTGATAACCAAGTGTCTAGGCCAACCCACCATAGCACCCTCATCTTCTTCAACTGTACTATATTTAGGATTAGGTATGGGTAGTGGTTTGTCCCCCATTCCGTCATACATAAGATGGATGGACACACGACAAATGTCATCAGTAATTTGTTGGCAATGCAATGTACCACCAAGGTTGTACACCTTGCCCACTGCCACAACATTATATTCTGGAACATCCACTGCAAGTTTACAGTTCATACCAACCTAGATTAAAATAATATAAGTTATATAAGAAGTAGTAGAACAGATACCTGTTACAACTATATATATTATCATATATATATCATATTGATAACACAACATATAGAACAAAAACTTACTGCAGATTGTTGTGGTGGGTCATCGGGAGTGCTCCCATGACCTTCTACAACTGGAGCATGGGCTTGTACCTCATCACTTGAGACACACACAGTATGAATAGGTTGAGAAGGTTGAGTGGGCTGAAATGAAGACATTATTTCTTTTACTTTCTGCGTTACTAATGCTTCAACCTCCTTTTGTGTAAGACCTCCTACACGACCTCTTTTAGATTGTGAAGGGCCAAAATAAGACTTGAATCCTATGCCAGCTCCTAATCCCCTAACACAGCCAGGATGCTCCTTCGTACCAAGAGCAACTAATAGTTCATCCATCTGGCCAGTTGGGATGAACTTTCCTTCCTTCCTTTGCTCATGGAGATCAATCTATTCATGGTTAATAAAAATATTAAATCACAATATCAATTAGATATAAATAAATCTAAGTTTGTGGGAGTTACTCTTTACTTAGTTGGGATAAACCTACCATCTTTTGTGCTACCTCCTTAGTTGCAGGGTTGATAATTTCACCTGCTCAATTCTTTCTAGCATCAATCCATGTCAAGTGTCGGGGTGGATGCTCAACTTGAGTTGTACTAGATTCTTCTCCAGAAGAGGATTGCTTCTCTTATAGTTGGCGGCGGAAGGCATAACCACCGGGCCCCAAGCGATGGTCATGCACATTTTTAGCCCGTCTTTCCTTTTGATCCTGGTGAATAGCCTGATCATTTAAAATGAGGTATTGCAATTTAGACTTGGCAAACATGTATAAAAATATTCACCTCCTTAATTGTATAAAATTAAAGATTCATACAATACATCACAATCTTTATTACCTGAAACTCTTCCGATCTCCTAGCTGCAACAAATCTTTCCCACACCTCAGGATCTATAAAAATATATACATCTGTTGCTTTCTTCTTTTGTTTAGGATTATTTATAAATTCCCTTGTGAGATATGTCTTAAAACCCCTCCATCGTACACCACAACGTTGTAGCACTCTTTTCTTGTGATCTTTTTCATTTAGATGAAAAACACCCTATACATATAAAAGAAGAAATTAATAATGTTGTTTTGAAAAGGAATTAATTCTAAGCAAACTAAATTAGAATCAATAGATAAAAAACATATTAAAATAATATCACTTCCACTCACAGATATATCTTTCCATATGAGGTCTTTTTGGGCATTAGGAACATCATACCAATTTTCTATATCTATTGCCACCTTACTGCGTGCGGTCGCCCCTACGTAATGCTTGAAAGCACTAGCATGTTCCCCAACAGGTGCTCTTGTGATATCAAACTAGACTGGCAATTTGTCCCCTTTAGCCCTGAGCTCATGCAGCCTACACATCAGTGTGGGACCTCTACTTTTCTTAGCATAACCACTACCATCCTCATGGTGCTCATGCTCATGCTCATGCTCATGCTCATGCTCAGAATGTTCATCTTCGCTCACCATTTTAGAACCTACAAGTATACATGACAAAAAAAGTGATAATAAAAGAACAAGTGATAAGGTATACATGATATATGATGTATATTTAAAAGATTACTTGCTTGAATGATAATAAAATAAATAATTCAAAGAATACATGCCTTTAGTATTGGTTGAGTTGTTAATCAAGTAAAATTCCTTCAGCATGGTCATGACATTTATAATATTCATCGGTGTTATCTTAAACATTTACACTTGGCAAACCAACTGAGAATGGACTGGAATCATCATACTTTTCATAGTATTCTTCTTCATTTATAGGTTCTACAGTAAACTATCTTTTTCCACAAAGAACGACAGACCAATTTTTATTTGCCGGGTCATCAATATAGAATACTTGTTTTGCTTGGTCTGCCATGATGAATGGCTCATCTTTCTCACCAATCTTTTCAAAATTCACCAATTTGAAACCCAACTCATCAACTAAAACTCCTTTGTTGTTGTCAACCCAATTACACCTAAAGATAGGAACTCTGAAATTTGTATAGTCCAATTCCCATATGTCCTCAATGCCACCGTAATATGACATCTCAGCTTCGCGTGGTCGTTTATCTTTGGCACTAGCAAAATACAACGAACAAGCTTGAACAGTGACCCCACTGTTTTGGACCAGACTACTTTCGTCTTGACGCTTTGTGTAGTATGAAAATCCATTTATGTCATAACCTTCATATGACATGACATCCATTTTTGGCTTAAAGGTGAGCCATTTTATGTTCTCAGCAACATTATTTAGTGATTCAGATAGTTGATTAAATACTTTCTCTTCAAACCACCTAATAAATGTTCGATTATGCTCTCTTGCAAGCCACATTGAACTGGATCACGGATGATTTCTCTTGATAAGATCATTGTGTTCTGTGATGTAGCTACTAACTTCATCGATGTTGTGTAAAATATACAAATTTGCTTGTTCCTACAACTCACGACTGATTCCTTTCACTTGTCCTCCCAGAGTTCCTTTGCCACAATAAGATTTAGTGTGATGGGAATTTTTTAGATCGCTAGAAGTTTCATTGCAATTCAAAAAATCATTACAAAAGTCCATCACCTCCCTATCCACGTAACCCTCAACAATACTCACTTCAGGACAATAACGATTCCGAATATCACCTTTAAAAACACTCATGTAGCGTTCAAATGGATACATCCAATGTAAGAAAATTGGACCCAACATCTTCACCTCCCTTGTAATATGTACTACAAGATGAACCATGATATCAAAAAATGAAGGAGGAAAGTACATTTCAAGCTGACACATGGTAACAATTACATCTTTCTGTAATTTATCGAGAGTATCAGGATGTATCACTTTGTTGCATATTTCATTGAAGAAGAAACAAAGTCTTGTGATTGCAAACCTTACATGCTTCGGCAATATAGATTGAATATCCACAGGTAAAATTTGTTGCATTAAGGTGTGACAATCGTGAGATTTGAGACCTATCAACTTCAGATCCTTCATTGATACCAATCTACGAATATTAGAAGAGTATCTTTGTGGAACCTTAATATTATACAAGCACTCACATAAAGTCTTTTTCTCCTTCTTTGACAAAGTGTGACAAGATGGTGGTAAATATGTGCGGCGACCCCTGATCTCCACTGATAATTCTTTTCTTATACCCATTAATTCTAAATATTTTCTAGATTTGATGCCATCTTTAGTCTTTCCTGGTATGTTCAATAGCATACCAATGATGTTATCACAAATATTTTTTTCAACATGCATGACGTCAATGCAATGTCTAATTGTCAAAGATCTCCAATAAGGAAGATCCCATAATATTGACCTCTTCTTGTATAGAGATTTGTCACATGCGAGTAGACGACTACTTGAACTCTTTCCAAATTCATTAACAATATGTTTCACCCTATCATATACAACATTTCCTGGTATAGGTTTAGGAGCACTTCATTCCTCAGTTGACCTATTAAAGGTTTTGCGTTGCCTTCGATAAGGATGCACTGGTGGGAGAAATCTCCGATGATCAAGATATACGATTTTACCACCATGTTTCAGTCTGATTGAATCAGTATTTTCCTCACAAACAGGACATGCTTTGTATCCTTTTATGCTATATACAGACAAATTTCCATAAGCTAGAAAGTCATTAATCGTGCAAAATAACATAGCACGCAAACTGGAGATCTCTTTACATGAAGAATCATATGTCATAATACCTTCTTCCCATAGTTTCATTAGGTCATCAATTAGAGGTTGAAGGTAAACATCAATATCATTTCCAGGTTGCTTGGGCCCTGATATCAATATTAACAACATCACATACTTATTTTTCATACACAACCAAGGATGAAGATTGTATATAAAAATCATAACATGCCATGTGCTATGTTGGCTGCTTAATGTACCATAGGGATTCATTCCATATGTACAAAGTCCAAGTCTTAAGTTTCTTGGTTCTTTACCAAATTGAGGGTATAATAAATCAATTTTCTTCCATTGTGGTGAATCAGATGCATGTCGTAGGATGCCATCATCATTGGCCTTTAACTCCCCATGCCAAGACAAATTTTGTGTATCTTATGTATTAGAATTAAGTGTTGAAATCGTGGTATTATTGGTAGATACCACATCACCTTGACAGGAAAGCCATTTTTAGCCTTAGCTGAATATGTGGTCTTATACCTTGACGCACCACATTTTGGACAATTTATCAAATTACTATAGTCCTTCTGAAATAACACACAATCATTTGGACATGCATGAATCTTCTTAGCCTCCATTCCCATTGGGCACATTATTTTCTTTGCTTGATATGTTGAAATTGAAAGATTGTTGCCTTCAGGAAGAATTTCCTTTAACAAAGACAATAGTGAAGTGAAACTCTTATCGCTCCACTGGTTCTAAGCTTTAGGAGTATATAATAAAATCACAACACTCAACCTCGTGAACTTAGTACAACCCTTATATAATGGTTTTTCAGCATCATGGACAATATTTGCAAATAAAGAAGGTGGATCAATGACATTGTCCTGTCAACTACATAGCATCTCATCAACCATATCATCCTGAATCCGGTCATCTTGAATCAGTTCATCATTAACATTATCATCATTATCTATATCTTCTATGCCAAAACTATTAGTATCGACATTTTCTGAACGATATTTAAATTTCTCTCTATGTCAATACCATTCATTATAACCTTGTATGATCCCATTGCATATGACATGATTCTTAATTTCCTCACCAATATCAACTTTCAAATTGTTACAACAATTCTACATGGACAATATAGCCTATCTGTAGGTAGTTTCCTATGTTCCTCAGCAAATCTGATAAATTCATCAAGACCTTTGGCAAACTCTGGACTGCAACGATTCTTGATAGACATCCAACTTCGATCCATTTTCTATATCACATTAAAATTAATTATAAAACTAACTGTTTAATATTGATACTATAATATGTAAGTTTTTATTAATAGGAAGTTAATTACTTATATACTAAAGTGTACCACCTATCCCATTTTTGAATATTTAATCTCACTAGTAATTGTATAATGTATGTTTAGTTTAGAAGAAAATTTCAGCAGGATTTCCCCTAAGTTCTCCAAGTAAACCGATGTAAATGGAAAATAACCACTCACATATGTACCCAGAGAACAAATGAGGAAATCCTACTGAAATTTTCTACAAACCTAAACATACATTATACAGTTACATCCTAAGTGAGATTAAATATCCAAAAATAGTCCCAAACTGGGAACTGTCCAAAGTTTACTCCTAGTGAGTAAATTTTGAACGAGTTTCTAAGTTAATATATAAATGCATTATTTTCATATTTATATATTAAGTTAAACATAATGCATCAACCTTAAAGTGTCAATCTAGGAGTACACATGTCTAATCTCGTATTAATTTCTAGAATTTATATAATATTTACATATGAAAAAATACATGTTTTTATTATTGGTTGGGTTATCAAATCATATAAAATGGAAAAATAATATAACTGTGTAGTTAAAGGAGCGTAGGTCCACTCTCGGTCGACAATTAGTCGACCGAGAGCCCACCTGCGCGCGACGTCCAGGTCCACTCTCGGTCGACGAATTCTCGACTGAGAGTGTACCTGAACGCTGTGCGCAGGTGGACTCTCGGTCGACAATATTGTCGATCGAGAGTGGACCTGGACGCTACCGTGGTGGCGGGAATGAACTCGGGAATGAGGGAAGTGATGACCTTACTTGGAAATGGCAGTGACCTTCGTGGAGGATGTGACGACCTTCACGGAGAGGCGGCGACCTTCGTGGAAGTGTGGAGAGGCAGCGACGACGAGCTCTTTTCACAGAGAGGAAGCAAGGGCTTTGGCGGCGCGGAGAGGTGGCAAGGGCTTCACGAACACCACGATCCTCTTCGAACATGACAATGAGCTTCTTCGCAAAGGCTTTGGCGGCACGGCAACAATGAAAAGTGATGACACAGGAGAGAAGGAAGAGAAGGTATCAGCGGCGGAATGACACAAGGAGATAAAGATGAAAAGGTATCGGCACCGCAGGAGAGAAAAAGAGAATGAAATTTATGTTTCGCGGGAGAGAAAGACTAGGTCTCAGCCACTTCAAGCCCCGGGTCCGACCTGTAGCGTCAATTATTTAAAAACACTCAAACTCTGCCCGTGTCGGGTTATTTAAAAACACTCAAACTCATTCTCGGTCGACGACTTTCTTGACTGAGGGGACCTCTAGGGTCGGTTAAAATGAAAAAACCAACGCTAGAGGTGCTCATACATCCAAAATTCATCTCGGTCGACAATATTGTCGACCGAGGGGACCTCTAGGGTCAGTTATAAGGAAAAAACCGACCCTAGAGGTGCTTATACATGCACGAAAGGAAATCTGGATCTAAAACCCTAAACACCAAACTCTTTCTCGGTCGACGAATTTGTCGACCGAGAGGTTCTTGGTCGATAAATTCGTCGACCGAGGGGAGCTATAGGGTCGGTTAAAAGTAAAAAACTGACGCTAGAGGTGCTTATACATGCGTGAACTAAATTGGATCCAAAATTCATCTCGGTCGACAATATTGTCGACCGAGGGGCCCTCTAGGGTCGGTTATAAGGAAAAAACTGACCCTAGAGGTGCTTATACATGCACAAAAGGAAATCTGGATCTAAAACCCTAAATACCAAACTCTTTCTTGGTCGACAAATTTGTCGACCGAGTGGTTCTCGGTCGACAAATTCATCGACCGAGGGGAGCTCTAGGGTCGGTTAAAAGTAAAAAACTGACGCTAGAGGTGCTTATACATGCGTGAACTAAACTAGATCCAAAATTCATCTCGGTCGACAATATTGTCGACCGAGGGGCCCTCTAGGGTCGGTTATAAGGAAAAAACCGACCCTAGAGGTGCTTATACATGTACAAAGGAAATCTGGCGCTCCTTCTCAGTCGATGAATTTGTCGATCGAGAGGCTATCAGTCGACAAATCCGTCGACCGAGGGGAGCTCTAGGGTCGGTTAAAAGTAAAAAACTAACGCTAGAGATGCTTATACATGCGTGAACTAAACTGGATCGAAAATTCATCTCGGTAGACAATATTTTCGACCGAGGGGCCCTCTAGGGCCAGTTAAAAGGAAAAAACCGACCCTAGAGGTGCTTATACACGCATAAAAGGAAATCTGGCTCTCCTTCTCGATTGATAAATATGTCGACTGAGATGTTATCGGTCGACAAATTCATAGACCGAGGGGAGCTCTAGGGTCGGTTAAAAGTAAAAAACCGACGCTAGAGGTGCTTATAAATGTGTGAACTAAACTGGATCCAAAATTTATCTCGGTCGACAATATTGTCGACCGAGGGACCTATAGGGTCAGTTAAAAGGAAAAAATCGACACTAGAGGTGCTTATACATGCGTGAACTTACCTGGATCCAAAATTCAACTCAGTCGACAATATTGTCGACCGAGGTGACCTCTAGGGTCGGTTATAAGAAAAAAACTGACCCTAGAAGTGCTTATACATGCGTGAAGGCAAACTGGATCCAAGATGTCTCCCGCATTTTTTGTAGATATATAAGGTCGGTTATTTGGAAAAACCAACCCTATAAATCGAGGCGCGAAGCCAAAATCGAGCAAATTTTTGCCGCGGGAAACTGTAATTGGCTTTCTAATCCAATTGTCTATAAGGTCGCTTATTTTATGAAAACTAACCTTATAGAGATACACTACAAGGTCGGTTATTTTAAGAAAAGGCACCCAAGTGGTCTTAAGTAGTGCCCACATTTTTTATAGACATATAAGGTCAGTTATTTGGAAAACCGACCCTATAGAGTTACACTACAAGGTCAAACTGACCCAAGAGGTCTTAAGTGGTGCCCGCATTTTTTGTAGACATATAAGGTCGGTTATTTGGAAAAACTGACCCTACATGTAGTGACGTTATAACCCATTTCTGTACTAGTATGAAAAATCTTTATTCAAGAAGAAGTCAATATTTTGGGATCTTCCTTATTGGAGTTCTTTGAAAGTCAGGAATTATATCGATGTCATGCACGTTGAGAAAAATGTCTGTAATAGCGTCATTGGTACTCTGTTGAATATACTAGGTAAGACTAAAGATGGGTTAAAATCCAGAATGGACATACGTGAAATGGAAATAAGGACAAAATTAACAGAATTAGTTAGTAGCGATCGGAGAACATACTTACCTCCTACGTGTTACACATTGTCTAGAAAGGAGAAGAAAGCTTTTTGCGATTGCTTGGTAAATGTTAAGGTGCCACCGGGTTACTCATCCAACATCCGCAGATTGGTATCAATGAAAGATCTAAAGTTGATAGGTCTTAAATCTCATGATTGTCACACTCTAATACAGCAAATATTGCCAGTGGCAATTCTATCTATACTGCCGAAGCATGTAAGGTTTGCAATTATCAAATTTTGTTTCTTTTTCAATAGTCTGTGCAGTAAAGTTATTGATCTTGATACTCTTGATAAGTTGCACAGAGAAGTGGTTGTTACCCTATGTCAGCTTGAGATGTATTTTCCTCCTTTGTTCTTTGATATCATGGTACATCTTGCTGTCCACTTGACTAGGGAAGTGAAAATGTTGGGACCAATTTTCTTGCATTAGATGTATCCCTTTGAATGATACATGAGCATTTTTAAAAGTGATGTTCAAAACCATTATCGGCCTGAAGGGAGTATTATTGAGGGTTATGTGGCAAGAGAGGTTATGGATGTTTGCAATGACTTTCTGATTGGTAATGAAGCTCCTGTTAATGACAAGAATATTCAGGAATATTCTGGCAAAGGAATTTTGGGATCACGGATGAAAGTAATCAGCCGTGAGAAGTTGGAACAAGCTCATTTGTATATTTTACACAACATCGACGAAGTGAGTGTTTATATCGAGGAACATACCAATTTCATCAAGAAACAATATCTTCGAGCCAATTCAATGTGGCTTGCTAGAGAGCATAACAAGACATTTATTAAGTGGTTTGAAGATAAAGTATTACATCAACTATCTCAAACACCAAATTATCTTGCTGAAAATATCAAATGCCTCGCCTTTAAACCAAAATTGAATGTTATGTATTATGAAGGGTTTGACATAAATGTGTTCTCATATTACACAAAGAGTCAAGATGATAAGAGAGTCATCCAAAACAGTGGGGTCATCCTTCAAGCGCCTTCATTGTTTATTGCAAGTGCATAGGATAAGAGTCTACATGAAGCTAAAATGTCATATTACGGTGTCATTGAAGACATATGGGAGTTTGACTCGTAGATTTCAGAATTCCGCTCTTTAAATGTAATTGGGTTGATAACACCAAAGGAGTTATAGTGGATGAATTGAGTTTCACATTAGTGAACTTTGAAAAGATTGGTGAGAAGAATGAACCATTCATATTGGCATCACAGGTGAAACAAGTATTTTATATCGATGATCCTGCAAATGATAAATGGTCGATTGTTCTTCATAGTAAGAGATAGTTCATTGAAGATCCTATAGATGAAGAAGAGTACTATGATAAGTATGATGACTCGAGTCCATTCTCAGTTAGGTTGCCATCACCACTAAATATTGAAGCTAACAATGACTTGTATGTGCAAGAGATCACACTGAAGGAATGTTAATTGATAAAATATCGCAGTATTAGAGGCATGTTTTTATTTTTTTATATGTTTTGTTTTTCTGAATGTGAACTTTATAATGTTTTATTATCTTCTAGTTATGTTAAATGTTAAATGTTAAATGTTTGATTTTTTAATGACAATTTCAGATGGTTGAGCATGAGTATGATGACCGTGATGATGATTACCGTGAGAGTGAGGATATCAATGTAGTGCCTCACAATGTAAGTTTTTAAAATATATCCTGTATTTCTATCTATATGTCCATTTATAAGTTATATCCTGTAAGTGTGTTTTTTTGTCAAATTTAGGTTGATGATGTACCCCCTGAAGAACTTGGGGCACTTGATGAGCAGTGAAAAAAAGTTGAAAAAGTGAGGGGCATCACTATAATGAACAAGTTACTACAACAAAGGGGCAATGGACCCAAACTGGTTGTGGATTTTGATCATGTAGGAAATCCAGTTAGAGTGAACCACAATTCGTTTATTTCATATCTTGGGGTTCTTACTCATAGCCATTGTAGTACTAATGTAGAATCTTGGCATAAAGTTCCTAAGGGGAAGAAAGACTTAGTATGGAAGGAACTATGTGTGATTTATTAATATTTGCAATTCTATTTTGTAGATTACTAATTTTTGGGATACTAGTTAAATATATGAAATTTTGCAGAGTATATTTGAACTAGATGAAAGCCTGCATAGTAAATGCGAGATGCAATGCTGTGGGAGGGTCCTAAGGAACTATAGGACAAATCTCACCCAAGATTACATACGAGATGTTGAGAAGAGGAAGAAGTCAGCCACTGAGCAATGGAACTACCTGGACCCCAATGATGGGGAGGAGTTTGTTTCCAAAAGAAAAACTGATGAATTCAAGGTATTAAGCGCCACTCCCAATTAAATTAATATACATTCTTCTGTATTCACCTATTCAAGATTGACCTTTAGTGTTACTAACCAAATCAATATGTTTACTAACAAGGCTATCAACGATGCTCAAAGAGAAAGTCATGCATTGAATGTGCATGACCACACGATGGGTCCAAAAGGCTATGCAGGCGTTTGCCAAAGACTATAGGTTGTTGATGTTGTTGAGTCTGCTGCTAATTAGGAGACTGGGGAGTCCTCTATTGTTACTCCCGCACCTATGCCTCGCCATGCTGTATGGATAGCTGAGAGGAAAAATAAGAAAGGAGATATAACCAAACCCACAACTACTGAGGCGGCTGCAAAAATGGTAAAATTCAACTCTCAGAACAATTGATATTGATTATTATATTTACTTACCAATTCATATTGATGATGGTTTGCGGGAGCTTCACAAGCAGAGGAAGTAAGGCAAGTTCATACCTGGGGGCACAAGGGATGAATTAACAGTTACTTTTGCTAACCCAGAGCATCTTGGATGTGTTAGGGGTGCAGGCGCTGGTGTGGGCATAAAAGCGATCTTTGGGCCATCACAACGCAAACATGTCCCAGAAGCGGGATTTTCAAAAGCTGAGGTAACCTATTCTTTTTTCAGAATGTTATTGTAAAAGTGAATTCAATAAGCAAAAGCTAGCATTTCTTTTGTCCATGTATAAGTAGATGAGTTAATTAATAGGAGAGTCCATGAAGCAATGACCAAGTGGCAGACGTCTCTTACTACCACTCAGACAGTACCTATGGCGTGCCACTCTTCTACTACTGTTGAGGTTGTTGGGGGTAATCATGTAGACCCACCAACTAGCACGTCTACTGTAAATATTTTTATGACATAGTATCTAGTCTTTTCAAGATGATATATTTATGTATATATGTATATAACATACTTTACATAAATTTATAGAGGTTGAAGCCATGTCGTCTGAAAAGCAAAGAATTTATCTTTGTAGAGGTCGAGTCTTACCCACCCCTTCTAGGGGACATGTTTCATGACACTCCAATACCATATGGTACAGTTCGTGTGAGCCCGAGACTTGTACTCCACCAGTGGAGGCATCATCCATTGCCATATGCCCACCCAGATTCTGAAATGCTTGGTGAAATAGAAAGCGGAGTGATATTGTGGCCCGAAACAGATGTCATCTATACTGATATTGTATGGTAAATTTACATTACATTATTTTGTTAGCGTGTATATACGAGCTAGTCAATTGATCAGAAATTATATATACAGGTCAAAAGGAAGAAACCCACTACAGCTCAGCCTCCACCTCCACCTCCTCCTGAAGTACCTAGTTGGCTTCCAATGGACCTATACGACTCGTTAGGTCCTAATTGTAAGGGTATTGCAGTATGGATAGGCAAACATGACCCAAATTCTCCTATGAATGTTTCTATTCTGGTGGATGCTATAGACGAATCATACGATAACAACATATTTATATAAGATATTTTGGAGTTGTTTCGTTATGATTGGCTGAATACATCTATGATAGAGCTATGAATATGGTGAGATCTTGTTTATATATCCATATACCTTGTTTTATATACGGTGATCTGGTTTCTTATATATTAATGCATATATAATACATATTTTGCAGCCACTTACACACGATCTGTAAACATTTTTCATTTTCCCATGTGCGATTTCTAGTTCCATCTTTGAACAGTCGTATTAATAAAGAGACTTCATTAGTTACCTCGTACTGCTCGACCACTTTTAAATATTTTAGTAAAAAAAGAAGACAGTGATAATAGCTTCATTCAATGTTGAGTAAGTTTTCTTTGCTTATAATTTGGACTTAAGAAAATTACATTTTTATTGTGGATTTTGAGTTATTAATTTTTAACTTTCTTACCTCTAGTGGTACGCATTGGGCATTACTGGTTATTGTCCCCGAGACGTGGACTATTTATTATCTAGATCCTTTGGGGAAGGAATTAGACTCATTATATGGACACTCAATGAAAAGGTCATTATTCACGTGAGAAATCTTTCATATTTTATATCCATTAACATCTATTATCACGTTATTATTTAATAATACAATTTAATGTGTTACATTAACATGTAGAGCTTTAAAAGAGTTCAAAAAAGCTAGAGGAAACATGGCCAAGACAAAGAAACCATTACTTTGGGAGAATATGAAAGTAATTTCCTGACTCCAATGTATATATTATTCATGTGAACTATGCTTGTTTGTATTTGTTAACATTTTGTATGTTTCAATTTATAGTGTGCTATACAAAGCAATGACCGGGCATGTGCATTCTACATGATGCGATATATGGACCTAATTATCAAACATGCTGTAATGGAAATCGATATCATACAACATGTATTATATATAGTCTCAATAGATAATATGAAATATATCAATCTTATTATCTATTATTAATTTTATATATACATCATTCTCTTTGTAGATGTTTAAAATCAATGACTTCACTATAGGTGAAAAGTTATTTGATGTACATACTCCCTATACAATGGAAGAATTAAATGATGTAAGAGAACAATGGACAAAATCTTTACAAGTAGTGGGGATTTTTTATTATCATTGGAATATTGATGATGATGATGACGATGATAATGATAAAGAATGATATTTCTAAACTTTGTTGTCATAATTATTTTTGTATTTTATGACATGTTAAACTTTGAAAGATACGCTTATATATACATGTCTGAATGAATTTTTTTGAATTGTCTTATCTATATACATATGTGTGTGAAGATGAATACATGAATGTTTCTAAATGAGTCTGAATGTCAAAAGAGATGAAATGAATGGAACTGTATGTTGCTTCATGTGTGTAAATATGAAATGGACGAATGATATGGAACTAAGGTTTCTACACGTGTGTGATGAAATATTAATTGTCCATTGTGGCCTGTTGTGCTTATACATGTGTGTGAATCATTCCATATATTAATTGTCCATCTTTGTTAATTTGTAGGTTTGTGGTTTGTTGTTGGCTGAAATCAATGGATGTTGTAAATTTTTGCATCCTGCTGACCAGCCGGACAATAGGCCTACAAGCTGATAAAGAAAAAAAATCAAAACATAGTCTTCGGTTAATAAAAGAAACTGACAACAAAAACTTAACTCGTCGGTGATTAATAGTTAACCGACGTCTTCATCACCTAATAGTGTCAGTTACTATTTGGTTAACTTAGAAACCGTCAATAATTTTAGGTCAACGAAGTCAATTTTTTGTTGCTAACCGACACCTATGGTCTAACCTGAGGCCAATTTTTTTGTGATGGGATGTGGCGTCGGTTATGACTTGATAACCGACACATATAATCCCCCTACTGGCGTATTTTTTTGGTTTGCAATCGGGGGACAACTTTGTGGCGTCGGTTATGAAATCGACGCTGAAGGCGTCTGCATTTAGTGTCACCCACTTGGGTGTCGCTTGGAAACTGACTTCTAAAGTCATATTTAACCGACACTAAAGGTGATATCTGTACTAGTGAGTTAAAAAATAAATGAAACTAAACTATCATTTTTCACTTTAGCCAATTCAGTTTGGTAATGACTTGTTGCCATCTACACAAATCATCTTCATTTGGCCTTAAATCCCAACTATGTTGGGGGTACTTTTTTTATAGAATTTCATTGGTTTGTATCCTCATTAAGATGAAAATATTTAGATATTTTTGTATAACCTCTCCTCAACTTACTTAATCACTTCCTCTTTTCCTAGAAGTTGTGCTCAATGCAATAACATTATCTCAAACCTTTGAGGTGAACGTCGCTCACTTTTTCATCCATGTTGTTGACTTCATATAATTATTTATTAAAGACTCTCCTTTAATAATTACAATACAATTATAATGAAATAGAAGGCTTACTAGCAACAAGCTGAGCGTTATTTATTATAGACCTCCCTTTACTAAATGATCCTTTCTTATCTTACCATACTTGCATTGTAATATATACAATCCTTCTCAACTTATATTATTAAAATAATGTTTCTTTACAATATGCATATGTAATCTAACTTTTTAGTATGATATGGATTTTTTTTTGACAAATTGTTGTTGACGCACTCCGCCATTTAGAATATTTATTTATAATTATATATTTGACCAAGGTGGGCAGTAGGGGTGAGCATCCGTCTAGAACCGGACCGGACCAGACCGAGGACCAACTTTGTAAGAATTTATAGACTGTAGACCGGACCTTTTCGAGGTAGGACCGGACCTGGACCGGATCATTTTGAGGTATGACTAGACCGGACCGGACCGTTTGTACCGTAATCACTCTTTTTACTTTTTTCACAACTTATTTAATTGTAAAAAATAGATAATATTAGTTACTTCTAATAATTATATAACATTAATAGAAAATATTTACACTACTAGTGCTTATATATGTACTTTATTTGTACTGGGTACATTATATACCGACAAATATATATATGTATTTTACATAAAAGTTAGTCTACGGTCCGATCCACAGTCAGACTATTTTTGGACCGGGCCGAAGACCGAATTCACCAAAATCTGTAGACCGCGGACCGGATCAAACTAATTATAGACCGGACCAGACCGAACTGACCGGTCCGCATTATTTGCTCACTCCTAATGGGCAGCAATAGGTAAAGGTAGTAGATTGCGTTAAGTATTAGCTCGGATGCGTGCAGTAACTAGCTTTTTGTTTGGTGTGAACCCCGTAAGCCCAGTTAGGATTCGGTCCTGAAAGTGCATTTTTAGGACCTCCTAAAAACATTCCTCCCGTTAAGTCCTAAAATTCCTCTGGGGATTAGTGCGTTTCACGGTAGACACAGATCTCCAGAGAGAGGGGTGTTTTGGAGGTGAATGGCTGAGATGCATTTTCAGAATGTCCTGAAATTGCTATCTCATTCAGGACTGGACCCAGCGTCCCAGGTGATACTTCTAGAAAATAATTTTCATGTGTTTGATTGAGACGGCTTGCCCCAGCCACCGCGCATGACTACCCTACACCGCCTCACAGAGGCACCCATCTCTCTCTATCTCTCTGTATGACAATCTAGTGTTATATATATATATATATATATATATATATATATATATATATATATATATAAAGTACAATTGGATGAGATAAAACTAGATAGGTGGTTCGACTTGCTCGGTAGTGGGTTCAGAACTTTGGTGAGATGAGTATCAGTGGTAGAGCACAACGGGTAGCTGGCTTGGTCGTCCACAGCAACTCCTCTCTACCCTCCTCCACTTAGGGCCTGTTTGGTAGGGTGTTGTTGGTTTTCAAGAGTTTAAATGCCAGCTTTTTGATTTGGTTTTTTGTTTGGTAGGGTGTTTTGGAGTGCAATTTGTTGATTTACAACTTCACTTTTGGTTGGCAATCACTATTACAGAAACAACGTTCAACGTCGCTTTTAGCGGTGTCTGTTTTTTATTAACACCGACGCTGGTCCCATTAAACATCGGTTAATAAGTACATCCGACGTCTATATTTGAAGACCAGCCAGACACGGGTAACACTTTTCATTCAGTGTCGATTGAAAAAAAGAAACCGACGCCTAAAGTAGCCCGCGAAATCTAATTTTTTTGAGCAAAAAAAAATTGCGCCAAAGTATCCCTTATAACGTCGGTGTTTTACCTAATAACCGACACTGAATGAAGATAAAATTTGCACCAAAAATTCCAATATGGACGTCGGTTGTCGTAGCATAACCGACGTTATAAGGGTGCACACGCCGTCCCCGCCAAAAAAATTAGGGTAAAGAAATGTCGTATTGGACGTTGGTTTTATTTAAGAACCGACACCTTTAGTTTTAGGTGTCGGTTTTATTTAAGAACCGACATCTAATGTTAACTTAACAGCACCCGCGCAAGCCTGACTCTTCCCCTTTCTCTGTTTCATTCATTCTCGCGCTACCAGGGTTTGGTCCGACGCTTTGTCTGCTTGCTCCGGCCGCACGCTGCTCCGCTCGGTTGCTGGTCCTCTGTCCACCTCCGGCGCCGCTTGCCCTCTACCCCCAGCTCGCTGCTCCGGCGGCCTTCTCCTCCTGCTCGGGCGACCCTCTCTCCCCGCACCGCCGACCTTCTCTGCTGCTCCGGCGGCCTGCTCTGCCCGCACCGCCGCGGCTCACTGCTGCTACTTTCCCCACCGATGCCGCCGAAGGTACCTGCTCTTCTCTTCTTCCTCCTCTTCTTCCTCCGCCCTTAAGCAGGTACCCTGCTCCACGACCGTATGAAATCACATGTTGGCACGGCCGTGCTGGGCATCACGACCGTGTTGGTAGCACGACCGTACTGCATAGCACGGTCGTGTTGGCTGATTTTGTGCTATATTGCTCAATTATAATCAGATAGCTACATTTGTGTGTAATGATTATCTTGATGATTAACACGCATCTACATTTGTTTGTATTTGTGGCTGATTTTTTAAAAGGAGTGGTTTTTTAGATTAAATGACTACAGAAGACATAATATTAACTCTAACATAATCTCATGTGTAGGTGATATTAATCTTTGAGATATTAATTTTTGCTCAGACCCAGGTGATATTTTGTTTGATTTAAACATGATTGGGCATTATTATGACTATTTTTCCCATAATGAGGCAATTTTTACAATACCTTGCTCTTGTTTCAATTGTTGGATAATTCATATACTCTCAATTAGGAAATATTATTACTCTTTTAAAATTATTCTTATAATGTTGAATCAAGTCAATGAACACCTGCTATTGTGTCTGAATTATGCCATGTATATTTGTACAAAGTGAATCTTATCGCTCTAATTGTGAATTATTGTATGTTTGAAACTATTGAATTCTTAATTTATTATTTAATAATGCTCTAATTGTGAGTGATGCAATGTAAGTGAGCAAATACATGTAATAGATATGTACTCATTATCCTAGAAACCAGTCCAAGATTTACTCATTAGGAGTAAATCTTGGATAGTCTCCGGTTTGGGACTGTTCTTGAACACCTAATCTCACTTAGGATGTAAGTGTATAATGTGTATTGGGTTTTTAAGAAAATTTCGGTAGCATTTCCCCGTTTGTTCTCTAAGTACATATTTACTTGGAGAATATCGGGGAAATGCTGCCGAAATTCTTGAAAACCCAATACACATTATACACTTACTAGTGAGATTAGGTGTTCAAGAATGGGATAGGTGGTACACATTTATTATATATAAGAATGACAACACATGTATTTGTTGGCCTAAAGTTTTAACCATGCAAAAATTCTAATATGTTAACCCTAGACCCTAATGTTGTTGTAATATATACTTGTTTTCTCTTTGATCATAGAATGGATAGATCATGGATGTCCATTCGCAATCGTTGCATCCCATAGTTTATATCTGGTCTTGACCAGTTTATTAGATTTGCCGAGGAACATCAGAAACAACCTGGAGATAGGTTCTACTGTCCATGTAGGCATTGCGGTAACAACTTGAAAGTCAGCACTGGTGACGAAATCAAAAGTCATGTCATGTGCAATGGGATTATACAAGGCTATACATATGACACTGGCATGGAGAGATTTCAAACTTGAAACCAGTAGATGTCGATAGCAGTGCTTGTGTGGAAGAAAAAATTGCCTCCGATGACGTAGATGTGAATGAACCAGTAGACATCGTTGATGCGATGCTGGATAGTTGTGGGGTAGAGCACACCGATCCACCTCCCACTTTTAGAAATATTGTGCATGATGCTGAGATATCGTTATACACATGTTGTACTAAGTTTACGAATCTTAGCACTGTGTTGAGATTGTATAAGCTAAAAGCTAACAATAGATGGAGCGACAAAGGCTTCACGTCATTGTTGTCTTTGTTGAAAGAAATGCTTCCTGAAGGAAACGAGCTGCCAATCTCAACATACCAGGTAAAGAAATTGTTGTGCCTAATGGGAATGGATGCCAAGAAGATACACGCATGCCTGAAAGATTGTGTATTATTTCAAAAGGACTATGTGGATTTGAAAGATTGTCCAAAATGTGGTGCATCACGCTATAAATTGACGACTTCGGGGGAGTCCAAAACTGGTTCTCTTGCCAAGGTGATGTGGTATCTAGCTATAATATCACAGTTTCAACGCTTGTTTGTCAATCCGATATATGCGAAGAATTTGAGGTGGCGTGCAGATGTTAAGAAAAATAATGATGGAATCCTACGACATGCGTCTGATTCCCCACAGTGGAAGAAGATTGATCTATTGTACCCTGAATTTGGGGAAGAAGTCAGGAATCTAAGACTTGGGCTTTGTACAGATGGGATGAATCTGTATGGGACATTGAGCAGCCAACATAGCACTTGGCCAGTCATGCTTGTTATATACAATCTTCCTCCCTGGCTGTGTATGAAAAATAAGTACGTAATGCTGTCATTGTTCATATCAGGCCCTAAACAACATGAAAATGATATCGATGTTTATCTTGAACCTCTGATTGATGACTTAAAGAAACTCTGGGGTGAAGGTGTGATGACCTATGATGCTTCACGAAGAGAGACATTTCGTTTGCATGCTATGTTGTTTTGCACTATAAATGACTTTCCAACATATGAGAATTTGTCTGGATATAGTGTCAAAGGAGCTAAAGTGTGTCCTATATGTGAAGAGAACACTGATTCAACAAGACTAGAACATGGCCGTAAGACTGTATATCTCGGTCATCGCAGGTTTCTTACAAAATTCCATCCATATCGTAGGAAGTGCAAAGCATTCAATGGATTGAATGAGGAACAGAGTGCACCTAAACCTATACCAGGGGAGGTTGTTTATGAAAGAGTAAAAGACTATGTCAATGAATTTGGTAAGAGATCAGAATGTACTATGGCCACACAGAGTGACAAATCTTTATTCAAGAAGAAGTCAATATTTTGGGATCTTCCTTATTGGAGTTCTTTGACAGTCAGGCATTGTATCGATATCATGCACGTTGAGAGAAATGTCTGTGATAGCGTCATTGGTACTTTGTTGAATATACCAGGTAAGACTAAAGATGGGCTAAAATCCAGACTGGACCTACGTGAAATGGGACTAAGGCCAGAATTAACAGAATTACGTGATATGGGAAATCAGAGAACACACTTACCTCCCGCTTGTTACACATTGTCTAGAAAGGAGAAGAAAGCTTTTTGTGAATGTTTGGTAAATGTTAAGGTGCCACAGGGTTACTCATCCAACATCCGTAGATTGGTATCAATGAAAGATCTGAAGTTGATAGGTCTTAAATCTCATGATTGTCACACTCTAATGCAACAAATATTGCATGTGGCAATTCAATCTATATTGCCGAAGCATGTAAGGTTTGCAATCACCAGACTTTGTTTTTTTTTTCAACAGTCTGTGCAACAAAGTTATTGACCCTGATACTCTCGATAATTTGCAAAGAGAAGTGGTTGTTACCCTATGTCAGCTTGAGATGTATTTTCCTTCGTCGTTCTTTGATATCATGGTACATCTTGTTGTCCACTTGACTAGGGAAGTGAAAATGTTGGGACCAATTTTCTTGCATTGGATGTATCCCTTTGAACGATACATGAATATTTTTAAAAGTGATGTTTGAAACCATTATCGGCCTGAAGGGAGTATTATTGAGGGTTATGTGGTGAGAGAGGTTATGGATTTTTGCAATGACTTTCTCAGTGATAATGACACTCCTGGTAATGACAAGAATATTGAGGAGCAATTTGGAAAAGGAATTTTGGGATCACGGGTGAAAATAATCAGCCGTGAGCAGTTGGAACAAGGTCACTTGTATATTTTACACAACATGGATGAAGTGAGTGTTTATACCGAGGAACATACCAATTGCATCAAGAGACAATATCCTCGTGCCAATACAATGTGGCTTGCTAGAGAGCATAATAAGACATTTATTAAGTGGTTCGAAGAGAAAGTCTTACATCAACTATCTCAAACACCAGATGATATTACTGAAACTATCAAATGCCTCACCTTTAAACCAAAATGGACTGTTATGTCTTATGAAGGGTATGACATTAATGGATTCACATATTACACAAAGCGCCAATATGATAAGAGTGTCGTCCAAAACAGTGGGGTCACCCTTCAAGTGTTGACTATGTTTTTTGTAAGTGCAAAGGATAAGAGTCCATGTGAAGCTAAAATGTCATATAACGGTGTCATTGAAGACATATGGGAGTTTGACTACATAGATTTTAGAATTCCGCTCTTCAAATGTAATTGAGTTGATAACACCAAAGGAGTTATAGTGGATGAATTGGGTTTCACTTTAGTGAACTTTGAAAAGATTGGCGAGAAGGGTGAACCATTCGTATTGGCATCACAGACGAAACAAGTATTTTATATTGATGATCCGGCAAATGATAAATGGTCAGTTGTTCTTCATGGTAAAAGAAAGTTCATTGAAGATCCTATAGATGAAGACGAGTACTATGATAAGTATGATGACTCTAGTCCATTCTCAGTTGGGTTGCCAACACCAGCAAATATTGAAGCTAATGATGACTTGTATGTGCGCGAAGATCACAATGAAGGATTGTTAATTGATAAAAAATTGCAATATTAAAGGCATGTTTATATTTTTTTATATGTTTTATTTTTATGAATGTGAACTTTACAATGTCAATTACAATATTGCATGTGAATGTGAACTTTACAATGTGAATTTTACAATGTGAATTACTTTACAATGTGAATGTGAACTTTACAATGTGAGCTTTATAATATGAATTACTTTACAATGTGAACTTTACAATGTGAATGTGAACTTTCATTGGACCCAAACTTGTTGTGGATTTTGATACATGAAGAACTTGGAGTTATCACTATGATGAAGAAGTTAATAGCGCAAATGGGCAATGGACCCAAACTTGTTGTGGATTTTGATAATGCAGGAAATGCACTTGGAGTGAATCGCAATTCGTTTGTTTCATATCTTGGGTATGTTACTCATAGCCATTGCGGTTGTAAGATAGATTCTTGGCATAAAGTTCCTAAGGAGAAGAAAGACGTAATATGGAAGTATTTATGCATGAGTTATTATTAATTTTCAATTATATTTGTTAGATTACTAATTTTTTGGATACTAGTTAATAACAATTCTATTTTGCAGAGTATATTTGAATGGGATGAAAAGCTGCATCGTAAATGTGTGATGCAACACTGTGGGAGAGTTCTAAGGAACTATAGGACAAATCTCACCCAAGAATACATAAAAGAAGGTGGCAAGAGGAAGAAGACAACCAAAGAACAGTGGAACTTCCTGGACCAAGAAGAATGGGACGCATTTGTTGCTTCAAGGCAAACTGATGAATTCAAGGTATTAGGCGTCACCCCCAATTTAATTAATATATGTTGTATTCACCTATTCAAGATTAACATTTAGTGTTACTAACCAAATCATTAGTGTGCATACTAACTAGGCCCTCAGTGAGGCGCAAAAAGCAAGACGTGCACTGAATGTGCATGACCACACAATGGGCCCAAAGGGGTATGCATGCATTCGCCAAAGACTACAGTCTGAGGCTAATGCTCAGTCTGCTGCTACTCAGGAGTCCTCTACTATAGGTAGCACACCTCTGCCTCACCATGATGTTTGGATAGCTGGGAGGAAAAATAAGAAGGGAGAAATAAGGAAGCCCGCAACTGCTGAGGCAGCTGCAAAAATGGTAAAATACAACTCTTATAGCAATCGTTCGAATATTGATTATTTGTGGTATTTTCTTAATGACAAAATTTTGTTTTGGTGATTAGTGGGAGCTTCACGAGCTGAGGAAACAAGGAAAGTTCATCCCTGAGGGCACAAGGGATGAATTGATAGTTGCTATGGGTAACCCAGAGCATCCTGGACGTGTTAGGGCTGCAGGCGCTGGTGTGGGCATCAAAGCGTTCTTTGGGCTATCCCAACGCAAATATGTCCCAAAAGTGGGACTTTCACAAGAAGAGATAACCTATTCTTTCTTTATAATGTTACTATAAAAGAGAATTCAATAATCAGAAGCTAACGTTTCTTTTATCCATGTATAGGTAGATAAGCTAGTTGATAGGAAACTCGAAGAAGCACTGAGCAAGTGGCAGACATCTCAGACTACCACTCAGTAGACAGTACCTATTATGGCGTCCCGCTCTACTCCTACTATAGAGGTTGGGAGTAATCCTGTAGACCCACCACCTAGCACATCCAATGTAAGTATTTTTATGACATAATAACTAGTTTTCAAGATGATATGTTTTTAAGATGATATGTATATATGTATATAAAATTCTTTACACAAAAATTTGTAGGGGTTGAAGCCATGCCGTCTAAAAAGTAAAGAATATGTCATTACAGAGGCGTCGATTTACCCATCCCTACCAGGGGAAATGTTTCATGGGTCTCCATTACCAGCTGGTTGGGTTCGTGTGAGCCCGGTACATATATTCCCCAACTGGGGGATCTTCCATTGCCATATGCCCACCCAGATTGCGAAGCGCTTGGTGAGGCAGAAGGCGGAGTGATATTGTGGCCAAAAGAGGCTGTCCTCTATACTGAAACTGTATGGTAAATTTACATTACGTTAAATTGTTAGTGTGTGTATATGATGTCAGTTGATCTAAAATTATATATATATACATGTTAAAAAGAAGACACCCAGAGCACCTATGCCCTCCACCTTCACCTCCTACATTACCAAGTTGGGTTCCACATGACCTACCTGTCCCGTTAGGTCCTGATTGTAGGGGTATGGCAATATGGTTAGGAGAACATGATGTAAATTGCCCTATAACTGTTTCTATAGATGCGGATGCTGTTATGACCCACTCCATGATTAGCTAATAAATACCTCGAATTACGTGAAATACCTTGATTAGTGCTAAGCACTTTGTTAAACATCATGGAAAATTTAAGATAAGACAACATGTGAATCAATAGTCAAGATTTAATCATCTAAAGTAATTAATGATAATTGTAGTGTTAATAATTAACTTAATTAAGTTGAGTTGAGTACTCACTGTTGCAATTAGTGATTTGACCTGTTGTGACAAGCTAGTTAACATAATTTTATGCCTGGGATGATAGAGAATCTCGTGCTTGAGAGTTGCAAGAAGAATCATTTGAATCTGACCTTCAGGTCATGAGTTACGAGTTTTTGGAGCTTTGAGGGACTAGAGTGTAATTTTGGATAGTTGGTGGGCAAATTGCATTTCGCCCCCTAGCCCTTTCTTGCTTATCTCTTCTTCTTTAACCTTACTTCTCGATAGAACAGGGAAACCGCCCAGAGCGGCGCCCGAGCGGCAGAAAGGAAGGGAGATTAGGGGCGATTTCGAGCCCCAAAACTCCGACCAACAACGCTATCTTCTTCCCCTTCCTCCACCTTCCCCTTCCTCTACCCTTCTCCTTCCTCTGTCCTTGCCCTAATCCGCGGCCACGACCAGCAGGGCGGCCGACCTGCAGCAGAAGCTGCACGCAGCAGCGCCCAGGGGGCTCACTTGGCGCGGCCAGCACCTTAGAAATGCCGCCTCGACTCTGTCTTGGTGGTCCATGTCCAAATCTGCAGCCTCAGCAGCGATTAGCACCCAGCCAACCCTCCCCTCTTCAACCTGTATGTGAGAAGAACGACTGCTTGTAGCAGCAGGTCCGAGCCAGGGGCAATTTGCCCAGGAAACACCATGAGAACGACACCAATGAGTTCGGTCAAGGGCCCTGAACACGAATCCGTGGAAAACTAGCCACGAGTAGCGACGAATCAGCTGAGCGTGTGAAACTGTGCGTGAAGGAGCTGTTGTTTGCAGTAGCATGACCAACTAGGATCAACCTGGGCGCATGAAACGACGAGCTAAGGTCAGCTCCGAGCTTGACTACGAGGTTAGGATCCAAATCCGCAGCCACTAGTTCGGTTTAGTAATCAATTGAATCTCAATTAGATATACAGTTAGATCAGTTATCAATCGGCCGAGTTATACAGTGATTCGGCCGAGTTTCTTTATTAGGATTAACAAACAGCGTTTTGATCGGCCGAATTGGATGTGATTCGGCTGAGTTTCCCTTTTAGGAAAATCAATCAGGGTTTGGATCGGCCGAGTTGCGGGTGGATCGGCCGAGTTGTCAGCCGATCGGCCGAGTTCCTAGAGTGGTCGGCCGAGTTTCAAGGGTGAGTAGTAGTTCATTTAGAAATCATTATTTAACTCAATTTAAATGCTTAATTACTTATGTATCAGTTAGTATAACTTCTAAACAGTGTGGTACATACAATAGAGTATGTTAGTTTCATTGGAACTTGAAATACTTAATATGCTTAGTGAAATGATGAAATTTCCTGCATTATAGTTGCAATGTATTTGCTGATTTAAAAATAGATGTTTAGCATCGAAAGTGGATAAATGATACTGAAACATGTTTAATGATGCTAAAGGATATATATTTGCTTCATGTGTTATTCAGATTGTGCAAAATGCATGAAATGTGATATTCCTGTTTAAATGTTTATTTGTTAATCAGTTATTAGACTTAGGTGCCCTAACACCGTAGAACCCCTAAGAGGTATCTGCAACTTAGGGGTGAAACTCTTGTCCAACATCAACCGGTTGAGTAATTCTGGTGGCACGAGGGTTGATAGACAGTGTCCAACACCAACCGATTGAGTAATTTCGGTGGCACTGGGGTAAATAATAAATAAAGTAAAGGGTTATCCAACACCAACCGGTTGAGTAATTCTGGTGGTAACCCTGTGAGACTCTCTGCCTGTGTGCTCAGTTTTGCAGAGTCTGGAGCACATGTGGTTGTGCAGCACACGTGGTTGTGCATTGAGGCCGTGGAGCCTGGGGTCCTGTGCAGACCAGGACGAGTAGTTAGACTTAGCATTTCCCGGGTGTGTCGCTAAGTCTTATACGGTGGGACCGTAGCATGAACGTGCTGCGGATCTTTATATGCAGAGTACACTGCATATATTTAGGGCATAATAATAATATGAATAAGTAATCATGTAGGATCACAGTAAATTTATATAACTATTAATTTACCTGAATTATCTGTTGATGCTTAGAAATGTGATTAATATCTGTATATCTGCTATGTATTTAGAACTGCCTTGCTTAGTTCTGCATTTATGTTTAATTTTAATATTATAAACCTTATGAGTTGTTTAGTGATAGCTAAGTGAAATACTATTCACTGAGCGAGTAGGCTCATACCTCTACTCAAAACATTTTCAGGTTATCATCAGCAACAGGAAATCAGAAGGATCGATTTATCCTTACGCCTAGTCGATAGAAGGTTCGTAGTTGTAGTTAGAGGTCTCTTAGTCCTTTCCCCTCGATCTTTGGGACAAGGTGTGAGTGAGAGAGTGAATGTGTATAAAGATGTAATTAACTGTTATGCTTTATTTTATGTCGAACAATGTAATATGCTGTAGACTCTGTTTATATTACTAGTCAGTTAATAAAGATGCTTCCGCAGTTTGTTTAGTTTCATTTTACAACATAAATCAGATTTTTCCTATTAATATCTTTAAAATGTTTTAAAAAGTGAAGAGTGATTGGCTTATGTGTAAATCCCATCCTGTTGCGTCCTAATCTTGTGGTTTGTGGATAATGTGAGATTGGGGCGTGACAGATGCTGTAGGTCAATCATACGAAAACAACCTATTTATACAAGATATTTTGGAGTTGTTTCTATATGATTAGCTGAATACATCTATGATAGAGCTATGGATAAGGTGAGGTCTTCTTTATACATCCATATACCTTGTGTAGGATCTGGTGATCTGGTTTCTTATTTATTAATGCATATGTAATACATGTTTTGCAGCTACTTAGACAAGATATGTGCAGATTTTTCATTCGAACATGTAGGATTTTTGATTCCATCTTTGATTAGTCTAATAGCTAAAGACCCTCCGTCAGTTCAACAATACTGCTGTGATACTTTTAGAAGTTTTTCTCAAAATAAGAAGACATTGATAATAGCTCCATTCAATGTGGAGTAAGTTTACTTTGCTTATAATTTGGACTTAAGAAAATTATATTTTTATTGTGGATTTTGAGTTATTAATTTTTAACTTTTTTACCTCTAGTGGTATGCATTGGGCGTTACTAGTTATTGTCCCCTAGACGTTCACTGTCTATTATCTAGATCCTAAGGGGACTAAATTGAATTCAAGATATGGACACAAAATGAAAATGACATTATTCTGGTGAGAAATATTTCATTTTCATATCCGTTAACATATGTTATTACATTACTATTTAATTATGCAATATACTGTATTATATTAACATGTAGGGGTTTAGATGAGTTCAAAAAGGCTGGAGGAAAGGTCCCCAGGAAAAAGAACTAGCAAATAATTTGGACAAACGTGGAAGTAAGTTCTCGACTGCACTGTATATATTATTTAATTATGTGAACAATACTTAATTAGTTGTATTTTTAAGTATTTTGTATGTTTCAATTTATAGTGTGCTACACAAGACAACAGATGGGCATGTGCATACTATGTGATGCGATTTATGTACATGATTATCAAATATGCCGCAGTGGACATCGATACCATTCCTGAGGTATTATATATAATATCATTAGATAATATGAAATATATCACTCTTATTTATAGCTCATTAATTATATATATACATCATTCTCTCTGCAGGTGTTTAAAAATGACCACACTACAGGAAAGGTCTTACCAGATGTACATGCTCCCTATACGGCGGGAGAATTAAATGAAGTAAGAGAAGAATGGGAAACAACCATAAAAGTAGTGGGGGTTTTAACATATAATTGGAATGTTGATAGCGAATAATGATTAAAGAATGATATTTTGTAAATGAATTTCTGAATTATAATATGTGTGAATGTTTCTACATGTCTGAATGTTTCTATATGTGTCTGAGTGAAAATGAATGAAACTGCTGGTTGATATATGAATGTTTCTACATGTGTGAATGTGAATGTGAAAATGAATGGAACTACAGATTGCTACATGAATGTTTCTACATGTGTGAAAATCGAATGGAACTGTAGGTTGCTAAATGTGTGAACATTTATGTTGTTAATTTTGCAGGTTTGTGGCCTGTTGTTGGCTGATATCAATGGATGTCGTAAAACCTACAGTTCATAACTGAACTGCAGGTTTCTCATCCTGTGACTAGCCACAACAGGTCTGTAGACTGACAGAAAAAAAACATAAAATTGACGTCGGCTATTTGTATAAAACCGACGACAAATGCTTACATTGTCGGTTGCCCTACTAGTAACCGACGTCGATTTCCCTAATGAGGCTAGACACCACGGCCGTGCTGGCCAGCACGGTCGTGGCAGCGGGTCATACACCACGGCCGTGCCGGCCAGAACGGCCGTGGCAGTGGGTGAGATGGTGTCGGTTATCACTACTAAACCGACGCCGATAGTGCCCCAGATGGCGCCCTTTCTGTGGCGCGAAGGTATACGGCGTCGGTTGCAAAACTAATAACCGACGCCTATACCCCCCTGCTGGTGCGTTTTCTGTGGCACGCGAAGGGTTGTAGTATCGGTTTGAGAACCGACGCGTAACAATTGGGCTTTTAGCGACGCCCACATAGGTGTCGCTTAAAAACCGACACTAAAGACCGTAAATAACTGACACTAGAAGCCGGTTATGTACTAGTGAATTCTCAGAAAACGTACCGTTGCCAATCACGGTGCAATCCGTTTGTCAGACTTTTGTGACGTTGCTCTTATTACATCAATATGCCACCGGTCCACCTATCTGCTTGGCTTGCTCCGTTCGTCGTGACTCTGGGTCTGTCTGGTCTCTTATTTACAGCGGCGACTACCTGCAGTTGTCAGGCTATCAAACTGTTCGCCAAAGCGGTCCACTTGGTCACCAGGGTCTATGGCACGCCTTGGAGGATTAAAAGAACAGTTGAGGTCATTCGAGAGTTGATCAACGAGCTTGCGTCAGCGGTCCTAGCAGTCGACAAAGAAAGCAACATGGTGGCCCGCAATCAGGCGGTTTATGGAGGGGAGATACAGGAGACGTACATCTTCCTCTCTTACCGTTTGGTGCCACCACTAGTTAGAGTTTTTTTACTTCAAGACCAACGAGGTCACACACACAACATACGAGTCAAGTGTCCTTAGGACCTTAGAGATACGGATACGAAAGGGTATACTCTTTGTAAAGGGCTCTTGTATTTTTTTTGCCTAGATGGAGAGCTAGGATGAACGAAGTCCTCCTCTTAACTTACAAAAAAAAATCACTTTACCAAATATGAACTATACAGTCCAAAAGCTGCGGTTATAGATGATTTACTTTTAAATCATGGAATCACATCCGGCTACATCCTACGAAATTAGCCCTTAGCAAGGTTGGAGGGAGGCGAGCGCCAGCGAGAATGGACTGAATGAATCTCAGTTGTCCAGTACCAACATAACAACGGACCCCGCCAGTGATCGATCGTTGCATTTCGTTTGCTGCACTAGGACGCCCGCCAACTGAACCAGTCGATTGGCCCGTACAAGTCTCACATCCGCGGACGCTCTATTAATGTACCATTTGAAGAAGCTAATCCTTCTATAGGGCGCAGGTAATCGCGGTCTGACCCTCGGAACAAAAAGTCCCGATCGATTACTTCTAATATAAAAATTTAGATAGAACAAGCAAACACCATTAACCCATTTCTGGGTGCAGCGGTTTCATCCTACCCTGGCCTTTTCATCATCATCATCATCATCTAAGCCTCAATCCCAACTATGTTGGGGTCGGCTACATGGATCCTTCGTTTCCATTCAGCTCTATCATGGGTCATATTCTGATTGAGATGTAGAGATTCAAAATCTCTCTTTATAAGTTCATCCCATGTTAATTTAGGCCTTCCTCTTCTTCTATTTATAGTGTTTGGCTCAATAGCATTGCTTCGTATAGGCGCACTAGTAGGTCTGCGTTGCACATGTCCGTACCATCTGAGTCGGCCCTCACGCAACTTGTCCCCAATGCTCGCCACCCCCACTTTATTCCTGATATAGTCATTTCTCAAACGATCTTTTCTTGTCTTCCCACACATCCATCTCAGCATACGCATTTCGGCCACGTTCATCTTGTTGAGACCTTGTTTCTTCACCGCCCAACATTCACTCCCATAGAGCATGGCTGGTCGTATAGCTGTTCTATAAAACTTACTTTTTAACCTGAGAGGGATCTTCTGATCGCATAAAACTCCAGTTGCACTCCTCCATTTCAACCATCCTGTAGTGATCCGGTGACAAACATCATTTTGGACATCCCCGTCTATTTGAATAATAGAGCCTAAGTAACGAAATTTGTCACATTTTGGTATATCTACTCCGTCCAACTTGGCTCCATCATTCACACTGCGAGATTGGCTGAAATTGCAATGCATATACTCAGTTTTGCTCCTGCTAATCATCAATCCATTTGATTCCAATGCCTTTCTCCAACATTCAACTTTATCATTCAATCCATCTTTTGTTTCGTCAATCAAAACAATATCATCAGCAAATAACATACACCAAGGAATATCATCCTGAACATTCTTTGTTAACTCATCCATAACCAGAACGAATAGATATGGGCTGAGTGTGGATCCTTGGTGTACCCCAACTGTAATAGGAAAAGTTGGTGTCTCTCCTCCAGGAGTCTTGACACTTGCAGTAGAGTTATCATACATGTCTTTGATCAAGTCAATGTATTGGATAGGCACACCCTTTTTCTTCAAAACCATCCATAACACTTCTCTGGGTACTCGATCATAAGCCTTCTCTAGATCGATAAACACCATATGAAGATCTCTTTTGCTTTGTCTATACTTCTCCATAAGCCTCCTTATCAGAAAAATAGCCTCTGTTGTTGATCTTCCAGGCATGAAACCAAATTGGTTGTTTGATACCTGTGTTATAGATCTTAACCTCTGCTCAATAATCCTCTCCCAAAGCTTCATCGTGTGACTCATCAGCTTGATACCTCTATAGTTTGTACAACTCTGAACGTCACCTTTGTTTTTGTAGATTGGGACTATAATACTATTTCTCCACTCATCCGGCATCTTCTTGGTCTTCATAATCTTGTTAAAGAAATTTGTTAACCATGTAACTCCCTCATCCCCCATACTCCTCCATACATCAATGGGAATATTGTCTGGTCCGCATGCCTTTCTCATTTTCATCTTTTTCAAAGCATTCTTGACCTCAAATGGTGAAACTCGTCGTGTGTAAATGATATCTCTCGTATTCATGTCACACGAGTCACTAACATTATATGCAGTATCTCCATTGAAAAGCTTATGGAAGTAATTTCTCCACTGGTTTTTGATATCATCGTCCTTCACCAATACTCTACCATCTTCATTCTTTATGCATTTTACTTGACTCAAGTCTCTTCCTTTCCTTTCTCTTATACGAGCCATTTTATATATATCTTTTTCCCCTTCTCTAGTGTCCAGCTTCTTATACATATCATCAAAGTATCTAGACCTTGCCTCTCTAGTATCCTACCCTGGCCTTTTATTTATCAGAAATGATCGCTACTGATCCCTGGCAAATGCAGTCGTCGTTGCCAAACACAGGCTGCCTGTTTGTTTTTTTTACAAGCTGCCTGTTCTGATTGATGATCGATGCATGCAATAATGTATAATCAATGTATTTATATGTAAAGTTATGTTCACACATACACCGATGTTATCTCGATGGTTTCGAGTTGGTTTTCAGTAGTCGAGAGATCAATTGGACGCGACCGTCTGCCAACAGATTGTTTCTAATTGCGTTATTCAATGATATGATGTATTCAGATGAAAAAGTTTAATGTACAATTTGTCGTAAATCTTGTTTAGACATCTTTGTAGAACATGCAATTTATTGCAGAGAACTTTCAAACATCATATATATATATGATTTTGTTAAGAATGTTCTTTATGATGTACTTAAACACGTTGGAGTTGCTTCTAATAAATAAACACCAGTAATTTTTTTGACTGATACACAGGAGGGGAGATCGACACTTAGACCAACATATATTTTAATTTTTGGATGGACTGGTAGAAAATACACGTGTGTGGATCTTACAGGAGTCTCTCCATTGGTGGGTCTGAAAAGTGGTGATTTTACTGGAGATACTGTCCGGAAAGCTTCTTCAGCTAAAGTGACACTAAAGTTGTTGTTAATATTTGTTATTGTCGTTCATGCAACAACGACAGCTGCAATGTAATTAACAATTCAGGCAGATCCAAAATAAGAAACGAAGTTCAAACAAAGCAGGAGAACAGAAAACATGAGTTAGATTCGCAAACGAGATCGTTCGTTGAGAAACGAACGTAATACTTAAAGAAATCAATGCCCGACAATCCTCGCGGATAGGCACCACTCTCCCAGTCTCGATCCGACACGAACCTGGAACTTGCACGACTCGCTCATGCTCGTTGCACTGCTAGCAGTGCAACACAACAACCACAGGAACCACCGCCTGACAGTTGCGTCTTGGAGAAGGGAAGGAGAAGTCGCGCTTCGCACAGGAGAACGATTCCACAAAGCGACTCTGGGATGACAACTCTCACACTCTGGATTAGGGCTCTCAAAACACACGGCGGCAGAAGACTGTTTGTTGTGTTTAACCCTAATGACCGGAGGCATATATATAGCCACATACATCCCTAATCCTATTCCCAGTGAGACGCAAATACTCGGTTGCTCTTGTACACAATACAAAATAATCCGCAAAAGAGAAACACTTTCCAATTAGGATTTAAGAAATCCGAAATAGGAAAGAAACAATTAATTACATGAGTAATTGATTACTTAGTCGTATCCTAGTATAAAAAGAAGACGGAAGACATTCTCCACAATCCACAAGCCACAAGCCACAAGCCCAAGCCCGGCGAGGCGAGGCGAGGCGTGACGTGGCGCGCGCGTGCGTGCGTGCGTTGTGATGTGGTAACCCCACCCACCAAGGAGGTGAGCATACCTCCCTCCTAGGACTCCTTTGGATACTAGTGCCCCATGTGATTCTACATATGGGGACCACAACAGTTCTAGGAGTGAGCAATATGGGATAAAATTTCTTTGCCATTTGCACTAGAAACAATACTACATTCTCACATGTACTTGCTGCACTATATTGGGCTTAACCCATGCTAAATAAGTGATTACTACAGTAACGGAGCTACAATGACTAACTGCTACAATAATATAATTTGCTACATTAATCATTTATCTAACAATCCCCCACAAAGTCCAATGTGTAGTGTGCTCTACCATTCAGTCCTCCATACTGTGCTTTCAGCAGATACCTTTCGATTTGAATCTACCTGAGTTATCCAACTGTGACCCCCGTAGGAACTAGGTGAACAAAAGTCTTGAACCTGAACCTTGGGTACAAGAGTATAGGTTGGTAACAACACAATAAAGACATGGTAGTAAAGAAAAACAATGCATTAAGGCAATGCATACAAAATTTTATATCATGATTGATAACAGAGAACAACCCAATTCTCCTATTGCGGCCTACACAACATCAATTACTTAGCTGGAGTCTCCAAAGATGTACTGCTAACATCCTGTCCTAAGACTTGACACCATTAAGAGACTACTCTCTTACTAACTTACAGTCATGACACTAATATGTTTCCATGAGATAGACACACAGATGCTAGAAGCATCAAACAAGAATACATAGTGTCATCCGATTTACCCGACAGCTTGTTATTACCACATTGAACCAAATTTGTGGGATCTCCACTCTTTTGGGTTGGGTTGCTACTGCCTGCAAATCTATAGGGGTTTCAGTCCCATCCCCAACCTAAATTTTTCCACTAAAGCCAAGGTAAGACCTTTAGTGAAAGGATCAGCTGTATTATCTTTGGTACCGACGTAGTCTACGACCACGACCCCATTAGACACTAACTCCCTTACAGATTTCAATCTGACTTGTATGTGTCTACGCTGTTTTTGATTGTACTTGGAACTCTTTATCTTAGCAATAGTTGTAGTGCTGTCACAGTGAACTGAAATTGCAGGAAGCGGCTTCATTACCATAGGTAAACTATACATAAGTTCATGTAGCCATTCAACTTCCAATCCAGTTTCATCTAAAGCACACAACTCTGCTTCAAAAGTGGACCGAGACAATATGGTATGTTTCTTAGACCTCTAGGAAACAACTCATCCTCCCAACAGGAATACATATCCTGAGACACCGTTACTCCCAGAATTCACGGCAATCCAGCTTGCATCACTATATCCTTCGACTACGGAAGGATGTTTACCATAATGCAGCCCAAGAGAACGTGTTCCCTTGATATACCTTAGAACACTGTCAAGCACGAGAAAGCATGTATCGACAATCAAAATGTTTTTATTCCTTTCGCATTTGATACATTTGGGTTCTTGGTACATAATGTTGTAGATCTTCTTAAGAGGGTCTAAAAAATTATTCATAGTAATATTTGACCCTTAAGTCTATGGATGTGGTTTCCCGAAAGATTGTATTTGCTATTCAAAAGGAACTGGCGGCGCAACTTCTATTTCCTTGTAAATTTCACTTCATATACTAATGTACAATTACACATTCAGAACTCTCACATAAATTTTATCCAACTACATCAAACTAAATTAGTCCTCACATGCTCAGCTTAGCTAGGCATTTGGTTGTCTACACCTTGGCATGCTTGGCCTCATTGTTTGTTTCGTCTGCATGGCTGCACAACATGCGTTGGAACTGAACTGAAATTAACTTTTGGCTTGTCTCTTTCTGTGTTGGGTTCCTTTCATCATTATTAGGCATGACAACGGGTCGGATTTTTATTGATCCAAGCCTAATCCGATCCGACCCGTATTGTAAAACCCACATTTGATCCGAACTTAAAAAATCCGCAACTAACATAAATCTGCAAAAATCCAACCCAATCCCAAAGAATCCAAACCGAACCACAAACAACCAAAATAAAGTGCATCAACCAACTTTACCAATACGGATAAGCATTTCTTAAATACCAGTATTTATTATATGTGTTACTTATATATCATATTAGTTATGGAACTTGTAACTACCACAACATGACCGAAATAATACAATTTATATACTTTTCGAATCACGCCATATTTTGAGGCACTCACAACTGCCACATTTCATGTCATCTCCTCTCTTTTTTCACGGAGACTGACCCAAATAATACAATTTATATTTTGAGGCACTCACAACTGCCACATTTCATTGTCGTCTCCTCTCTTTTTTTCACGGAGACTGACGCACCAGCTGCAGCTCGGTGGTCCCGCCTACACCGAAACAACAGAAATTACATGACTGCATCACCAGCAGCTTCTCAAACGGATTACCGGCAGTTGAGAAGTCTCCACCCAAACTAGGCCTACATGTCAAAATATTGTATCTGGTTTGTAAACAATGACAATCAGAGGCTCATACTAAGTCCAGGTAGTCAATATTAACAATCCACACAGTTCTTTCGCGTAATTCAATTGGACAAAAGAACAAGCATGTCCAGTGCAGTGAACAACACGAACAAGAAGCTAATTCGTCACAGAACTTGTTGATGACGACATGGAACAGAGTCGTCGCTGTTGCGGCGGAAACATGTCCCAAGTAGAGCTCCTCCAGGGAAGTCATCTCGCCAAGCCGGCGCTATCCAGCCGTAGTTGGTATCCATAGGAGAGATAAAGGACTCGCAGGGAGGACAGGTTCCCGAGCCAATGAGGGACAGGGCCGGTGAAATTGCAGGAGGAGAGATTGAGGTGCGTCAGCTCCGTCAGAGATCCACCGAGTAGCTCTGGTGTAGCTGTTTTATCTTGTATTAGTTGTTGCCGCTCTCCCCGGCCATTCTCCCTCCTTGTCAAATTAACACAAATCCAAGTGATTCCATTATTACCGCGCCGTCATCGGCCTCATCCCCTGGTGCTTGAAGCCCCTCATCCGCCGGGCAGAATGGATGATGTCTCCGGCCCCTGCCTACATAGTCTGCTACTCTTCTCGCCCCCTCCGCCATACCACGGTCCACCTTTTGGAGCTCACCGTCCTGCCGCCGCAGGAGATCGTCGTCTTGTCCCCTCGTCGCCCGACCTACGCCGTCGTCTGGGTGGACTCCGCCTACAAGGGCGCACCACCCTCGTCCGGTTCATCTTTCCCGTCATGGAACGACCAGTTCGTTTTCCGCATCCCACACGTGTTCTGGGCATCAGACGCCGTGGCGGAGAGACGCAGGCGGAGGAAGGAGGCTGTCGAGTGCCTTCACCACATACTCACCAAGGTTGCGGGGGTGTGAGGCCGAAAGATCGTAGTTGTGGGCTTGCGACAGTGGGGGAAGCAAGATCGCCGCGGGTCATACGGGTCCTCAGGGGATCCGCGGTTTTGTTGAGTCTTGCTCCGCTGTGAGCTTATGGTCTATGGGCCAGATCCGCAGTGAGCATAAAATCCGCAAAATTACGATTTGAATCGGTTCGGATCGGGTCGAATCGAATCGAACTGGATTTTTTTTTGCCATGCCTAAATCATCATCCTAATCGCTGGGTATGTAGACGCCTTAACGACCACCGTTACCTTGATTGCGACGCCATGACATATGCAGGAAAAAAGGAAGGGGAGGCGTGAGCGTGACTGTCAAAGGAGACCCAACTGCTGGCTAGACTTTCCCTATTCTACCCGTTAATTCTATAGCCAACATGTAATAGTGTGTATATTTTCATATGATATCAACGTGTGTGTTACCAAGTTGTGTGTGATATGTTTGATGTTGCCCTCGCTCTAAGCGTGAGCCCGTGAGACGATGGATCCCCGTGTGATTTCTAGTAGGTGAAGTTATTCTAGTGTTTAATAACAACGATTGTAAACTTAGAGGAAGTACGTGTTCGACCTCTTGAAGGACTATAGGACGGTGAATTTTAAGATATTTCTTCACCTATGGACTATTATTGAAAGTTTTGTTGGGGAGGGAGTCTTTTTCTGATCATGAACAATAGTAACACATAATTAGACAACTCAGCTATCTTACAATCACCCAACTAGATATTGCATTTGTTGTTAGTATTTTAGTGAGGACATGGCTAAACATCTTTTGTGCTACTAGAGTCAGGTACATTGCATCCTATGCTCTCTCAAAAGTGCACCTCGAAGAGGTCTCCTCTACTAGTAATAATAGTCTCCAGATATCTCTTTGACCTGATATGCAGATGTCGATTAGGCCAGATATGTGAATATATGATATCTATTTTTGGCTTTTCTCTTCTATTGGCTGGTCATGTTGTTAGTTGGCGGGGAAAGAAGCATCTATTATGACTCTTTCAAGCGTGAGATGAAATATGGTGCCATGACACACGTTTATTATGAAATTCAATAGGTATTTGTCTATTCATTGTGAATTAGATTTTCCTCTCTCCTCGCCAACAACTCTTAAGTGTAATGATTAGGGAGCTATTCATATAGCTAATAATTGAGTTTTTGCATGAACGTACGAAGCACATTGAGGTTGTATACCACTTCATGAGAGGCCTAGCCCGTGATAAGAAGATCACTACACCATATATAAAGGCTAAATAACATACTGTTGATATCTTCACCAAGCCACTTCCACCTTCATCCTTCTTCTATGTGTATAGCAAGCTAGGAATACACGACATGTGCTTTCTAGCTTGAGGGGAGTGTTGACGGTTATATTATTTATTTTCTCTTATATTATCTAATTGGGCTTCCTCTATTTAGGCCCACAAAAATGAATGTAATTTATTTAAAATTATATCTTTGATACATCATACCTTGAGACATGATTACATATATGACTCTCTATAACTTTGACCTTTTCATAATAAGAATTTCTCTCACAAACCTAAATGGGGAGTTGTTGATAAGGATTCGAAAGGAAGTTAAAGTGACAATGACTTTAATCTAGTTAATGCATGTGTTATTGAAATAATGTCCTTCCTAGATCAGCCAGAGGAAAGGCCATTTGATGTGAACAAATACCTTTTGGTAATCAACGTTTAAGGTTAAACAATGGAATTCCTGGACTGATGATGGTGAACAAAATCATTTGGAATGAGATAGGCACCATGTATATGTCTAACTTCAACAAAAGAAAATGGATTGTTAGAGACAATATTACTGAGGTGCGGTGCAAGCCTAAAGCTAAGAACTTTAACAAATTTTTTAATAGTAGATGAGAAGACTGGTGGGTTTGTATTCTGAAATGATATTTGGGTTGATAATTTTTGAAATAAAGACTAAGTGTGTGGCATTAAGAGTTTTTATAAAAGAGAATGAGTCATGATTTGCCTACAGGTCATCAAAGATATCCTTGAAGATGTGTTTAAGAAAAATCCATTTGGTAGAATAAACCGAGGGCAAGAAGCAAACGAGTCTATAACATTTATGTAGAAAAACATGTTTGCGTGCTGTGTGGATTTCCTCTTGAACAAAGGGTGTAGTTAGGGAAATAGGGTGTGTGACCGTGGGAAGAGAGACAGGTTTAGGTTGCGGGGAAGGTCTTGGTGTGTGGTATTGTTATGTCTCGAACAAATACACTGATCCGATTCTAAATCCGGTCTCAAAATTAAATGGATCTTTACCAACCCGACTAACAGACATTGTGTGAGCCTTAGCCCGCCAATGCCAAGGGGGTGCGGGGGGCTTCGTCCCCCGCGGTATGGTACAATCTATATTTTTTTTTGGATCCGAATAGGAATCCGATTACAGTTCTACATGTATAAATATATACACCCTAATTAGGATTTATAATAATCTTGTATTCTGTTTAGACGACAGCCGCCTTACTCAGGGTGTACCCTATTTTTTTTGTGAGCGCTCCTCTTTGTAATCTTTTCTCTGATATAGTGGAAATTTCGTCCCGTAGAGTGGGTCATCGACCGAATCACGTAAATTATATTTTTTTGGTTGTGTGATCATTTTCTTCCGTCGAACTTGTGGTATTCTCTAGTTCAAAATCTTAACAAGTATATTGATTTAGACGTACAGAGTTGATAATAGTGGGTTTATATACGGCGGGTATAAAGTTCCTTCAAGGAGAATACGACGAGTTCGGCAATCAGTCGCCTCGGATTGATCTCCCAACCACCTTCATTTGTCCCCGCTAGAGCGTTGCTAATTCGTTCCTCCCGCCACAACAACCCACCGAGATACCATCGGTCCATGTACAATGGAGCCACATGATTACGTACGGATGTGCATATAGTGCATCGATCATCTCAGCAACAAATCTGACTTGGATGGACTGACCTCGTGGGGGTAAAAAGTTGATTACTCGCGTTTATGGGAGAGGATAAATCAGTGCTTCTGCCAACCAGCTAAACGATGTGCGGTGATAGATCAAAACGGGGTGCGTCGTTGTGCTGGCAGTGGACGGCGGTGTGGACAAACAAAAGTGATTCATCCTTCATTCCACCCTCGCCGGCCTCCTTCCTACCTTGCTGGTGGACCAACCGCGCTCGGCCGGTGGGGGTGGAGGCGGGTAGAGAGAGGCTGCCGTGGACGACCAAGCCAGCTAGCTTTGACGTCCCACCACCGACAACCAGACCGACCGGCGACCACCGAACAAGTCCAGCCACCTACCGAGTCGAGTTTTATGCCATCCTATCATACTCCCACACCAGATTAAGAGAGAGAGAGATGGGCATGGGCGCCAGGGAGCCGCTGCTTTGTGGCGTCGGGTGGTTATGCGGTGGTGTCAACCTGATCTGTGTTACAGTGTTACTTGCTTCAAAGATTATTCTCTCAACAACCAGACGCACGGTTCACCAGTTATCACACGGATCTAGGCAATACCTAAGGCAGCTAGCTGGCTGCCTATTTGCAGGAGAAGTTTCATCTCTATGGTGCACGATGACATACATCATTGGTGCATTGATTCATGAACCCAATTTCGTCGCACCACCACCCAGCACATGGCGTAGTCTAAAATTGAAAAGCCTCGTTTGTTTGGAGAATTTGGAGACACCAATTCAACTATCTCTGACAACATATGATTGCTTAAAGCCAAGTAGATAAATGGAGTTGCGTCGCGTTCGCTTCATCGCCCTTTCCTTCGTACAGCAGCTGTTCGGGTCCATCAGGATCACGAATATATGATATTATGATGACCTCCTTATCTACAAAAACATTCCGCCCCACTTCGTATATATCTTTCGTATAATGACCTCCTTATCTGTTCGGCTATCGAGCCATTCCCGTCCCACTTGGACATCGGTTTGTTTCTTTCCTTTCCTTTCCTTTCACCCTCACGGTGCGAGGCGTTGGACCATCTTTAAATTCAATACCTGATGTTGATGTTTGTACTGTTCTCCAGATATTACTTGTCCATCATTGATCCTTGTCAAAGCGCCACCGCTAAATAACTCTCAATTGCTTCTCCTTTGGATCATAATAACGTTCATGTAATAATCATGGACGTCCATTGAAAAATGTAATAAGATGAAAAAAAGACACTGACCTAGTAATAAGTTGTGAAGCATAACTCACAGATCAAATTGGAAACGGATGCTTTGATACCAGATCTAATCCAATCTAGGACCAATACTATAGTTCAGGCACATATGTAAAGGGTGAGATCAAACTTTCTTTCTATTAATATGAAAGTTAGCAGGAATAGAACATTCAGTTTCTCTACATTAAGTTTACGGAGTGGACATGTTTAGATCGATCATAACATTGGTGAACATATTTTTTTCATTCAATAGAATTCGAATATTTTAGGATGTTAAATAATGTAGAATTTCTATTATTGCCCCACTGAAATATACATACACCTCCTTTTCGATCAAGATGACCAGTAACTATTACCTACATTTCACAATACTTAATACAACAAATAGGAGCTGGTAAATAGACCAACAATAAATAAACTGTGAAAATCTTGTACGCTGCTCTTACAACAAGATCTATGAAAGAAATAAAACTGATTATAACTCTGACTTTAACTAGAATCATCCAATTAAATACAACATGAACATCACTATATAAAACTCTAATCATTCCCACGCTTATTCCTAGGGCTAGAGGAAAGAGACCAAGTATCTAAAGTAGACTATGGCTCCTCTAAACACCCGACTCTCTTGCTCATATACTTTCTAATTCCTACATAAATTGACCTGTATCTAAATAATGTTTTAAAGGAGAGCGTGAGCCGCTTGCTTATGGGGTAAAACCCTCTAACTAGCAAGAAAAATCCAGAAGTGTAATTGAATAAGTTTACATAATGTAGATATAATAGAAAAAGCATGCCAGTTCGAGGTTATTTAAACATGTAGACAATTAGGGTCCACACAATCATGTCATGTTTTTAGAGTGACTACATAAGTCATTTAATTAATTAATTACATTATTTAGTTTCATATATCATTTTATTGTGTCCAAGTGTATCACCACATGTAAAATAATAATAGAAGGGTAGGCCCTCATTAGAAAGGCCTTGGCATAGACTCCAGAATCTAAGACTACCAAACTAGCTCTTGACGTACAATGGGGCTTGTCATGCCTAACTTCGACAACTATATATGTTGGACAAAATCAGGACTGCTCTGAATTTTTTTACTGAAACAGAGAGTCAAGGAACTTGATATGTACCATCTACAATAGTGGTTATATTAGGATTGACTCATTACGTAGTAACTGACTCAATTATGAAACTAGGTATGTGGATTTGTTTATATTTTGCACTTATGTGTATTAGGGAGATTCTCCATGATGGACTAAATTACATACATCCCACACAAACACACTACAACTAGGTCATCTTAGACTATTGGAATTGGTATGCAGGTGTACTCAATCGTAGTGTAGACATACATTTCATATTAACATAATTATGGCATCAACAATCTAATTCTCTTATAAGTTGTATTGACTATTTATTTACTATACTTCCTTTTAAACTCCGACATATAATACATCATTCTGGACTTTATAATTTATACCAAGCTATTAGGGTCTTGCATTGATGTAGTTTCTAACTATGTAAACTTCAAACAATTGCATATATAATATGAGACTTACATTATCATCTTGTAACAACAAGAAGAACTAAACAAGAAATCCATTTGTACTTAGATAAGTGAACTTTATTATCATAAAATTAGGTAAAACATGATTGTATATAAATGATTTATGTTATTATTGTAGTTGGTATACATGGACTTATATGTAAATTGAAAGGGTCTTATATGTTAAGGTTAGGGATTTATTTATAAATGTGTGGTTTGTTCTTCATAAATATATGATACCTAAAACAAACCACATATTGGGTTCTATCCTTCTCTCACATTATAAGCTACATGGTATCAGAGCACATGTAGCTTTCAAAACCCTAGGTAAGACCCTTCCAGATGTAAGGGGGGTCTTATTGTCTAGATTTTGATGTATTACTATATTCTTGTAGTGTAGTAGCAATGCTATTAGAGGTCCTTCCATCATCACCTATTGTTCTCCCTACTGCTAGACCCTAATAGTCTTCTAGGGGACTGAGAGGGATTATCATATCAATAGGGAGATCATTCTCCCTTAGGTCTTTCCAAGTGAACAACTTATTTTATCAGCCACCTTCTTCAATAGTAGAAAAGTGGCCATCCAGCTTTCCACCTCTCTTAGGACTTGAACTGTGAGGAGCATCCACATCTTATCTACATGACCCAAGAAGGTCATAGGCATCAGGGCTTTGAGGAGGGTGCAACAATGTTTTCCCCCTCTATGGTAGCCACAAAACATTAGAGCAGGCATTGTGCATCCTTGCTACAAAGTCTGATTTTGGGTTTATTTGAAGAATATATTGGGGCATTTGAGGAAGCATAATTTTTTTCATAAAGTTCTTCATTACTACAAGGACATCGAGATCACAATAGTGCTGCTACAAAGTATGATTCGGACCCTAAAAAACTAAAATTAAGTTTGTAAAGTCTAACTTCAAATCTGCAAAATCTAATCAGAAGTTGCAAAGTCTTGTACAGTTTGATTTCAAGTTGTAATGTTTGAGTTCAAGGTTCGTCATAATTGTTTTGATCTACTCTCAATCCCCTTTGTGTTGATTTAATATCTGCTAATCAACATGACTAACAAGAAGAATACTTAGGAGGAGGCTTTATATTTGGTCTCATTATCTAAAGAAGAATATGTTCATTTGGTGCTTCTATGAGCTTCACGTAAAGCCACATATTTAGTTGTCTCCTTTGCATAAAGGTCTAGTCTGTTAGCATGCATCTCTCAAGCTTCCAAGTAATCGATTCCTGAGTCATATTGGGTTCTTGATTCATGTGCATCTAATCATATTACATGGGTACCCGAGATGTTCACCACCTAAACTAGTATGTCCAACCTACCCAGTATTACCCTTTAGGATGGATCTACTTTGTCTATCAAGGGTACTGGGATGGGGTCACCACTCCACATATATCCCTTCCATCCACCTTCTTCATCACATAATTCTCTTTTAGTTTATTATCTATCGAAAGAGTAACTCATTATTTCCAAGCCTCTGTCACCTTCTTACTAGATAGTTATATTATGCAAGACTTGAAAATGAGGAAGACAATAGGAGAAGGAGATGAACTAGATCAATGTTACTACTCGAGTAGGTCTCCCACAACTTATGTTGCAACTTCGCCATTGGTGGTACACAGTTGCCTTGGTCATGTGTTGTGAGATAAGCTTAAAGTTTTGGTCCCAGGTCTATCTCACCTGGAAGGATTGTAGTGTGAGTCATGCCACTTAGGAATACACACAAGGCCTATTGTTAGGTTTAAAGAGAGACAAAGAGCACAGTCTATGTTTTTATTAGTTCACTCAAATGTTTGAGGTCCGAGTCATGTAACCTATCAGCTTGGTTATAAACATTTTTTTATCATTTTTGATGATTATTCATGTGCTACATAGCTTTATTTGATGAAAGAAAGATCTAAACTTTTTTATATCTAATTTTTTGTTGTTGTGGAAGTGGAAACCCAATTTAAGAAGAAAGCATGTACTCTCTATTCTCATGATGCTAGAGAATACTTCATTTGTGATTTTACCCATTTCTCCTCCACCCATGGCATCATCCACTATCATCTTGCATGCATACACCGCGATAGAATGTAGTGGCTAAAAGAAAGACTTGACATATTGTGGAGATTGCATGTACTCTTCTTCTTCACATGCATGCCCCAAGAGAAATCTGGGGTAATGCAGTTCTCAGTGCTACATACCTCATAAATCATATGCCATCCTTTGTAATCCAAAATTGCATATCAATTTAAATTATTCATCCTATAAACCAATTGTATTATGTCCTATAAAAGGTGGATGTGTTTGTTTTGTTAATTTCTAGGGATCCAATATGGACAAATTTAGTGCAAAATCAGTCAATTATTTTTCTAGGGGTTAATATAGAGTTCAGAAGGGGTACAAGTGTTATGTTCTTACCTTACATCACATTTTGTTCTTGGTATATGTCCCTTCTTTGAATGCACATCATTCTTTAATGATTGCTCTTCAATGACATCAGTAGTTGTGGAAGATCTATTACATGTTCCTATTTTTGTTGATTCCTCTATTCTCACTTTTCCAGACAATGATGTCCATCTTGACAGTGTCCCACCCATTTCTACTAGACCTCCTATCACTAAAATGTATACTCATCGTACAAGCACTTGTACATGTGGTATACAAACTCATTTTATTTATGTTCTCGCTCTAGTTTCTCCCTTGTCTGAAAGTCAAGTAGTTATAGGTATACACAACTGTCCTATTCTTTTATGGAAAACACTCAATCTTGCAATCACCATCACATCTCTATTTTCATTTGATATCGACATGTCTCAACTTCATCTCATGCCTTTTTATCATCCATGCCCACTATCTATATACCCTCGTCTCTTAGAGTCACCTTAGATCACCCAATATAGCGTCATACTATGGAAAAAGACATGGTAGCACTAGCCCAGAACCATACATGCCTCTTGTTCAATGTCTGTCATGTAAGTTTGTGGTCAGATGTCATTGGGTTTTCACTATCGGATTCGATGCAGATGGATTAGTTGATAGGCTTAAAGCACAATTAGTAACCAAGGGATAGACTCAGGTTTATGGTGAGGATTATTGATGGAGCTAGGACTTATACCAAAAGATTTTCAGTCTTCCAATGGGAGTCCCAGAATTCTATCACCAAAAACCCTAGAGAGGATTGATGTCTTCCCTAGGTTTACCTAGAACTGGTGCTTAGATAACAACTCCAACCCCATAAGAGTATGGAAGCCTTATCATAGTACAGATTTAGGATCGAACCCAAAAGACAACGGTCTTGTTGCAAGCAACAAGATGGAAAACGTACAACACTTCACTTAGTTATTTTACTAATTGGCACTTATAACAAAAGGTTGGATTTTGATTGGTTTTAGACTAAAGCATGAAAAGTAAATAAAGCAAGTAAAACTAAGATTTAACAAATGATGATGAATCACTGGGGTTAAGCAGGTATTCACCACCGCTACACATGCATTGTATATGTACTAAGCAAGCAAGACTTATAAGCTAGATGCATGGATGTTCCACAAGACCGATGCCTTATAAGACAAGAGCGATGCATTGCATCCAAGGATGTTCCACAAGACCGATGCCTCGTAAGACAAGAGCGATGCATTGCATCCTTCGATGTTCTACAAGACCGATGCCTTATAAGACAAGAGCAATGCATCGCATCCTTCAAGGGTTAAGTAGCTCTCATTCGGTACATTTCTACGTGTCAATGAAGATATGTAGTCTTCCAAAGAGAGAATCTTACTCAACCTCATGAAACGTGCATCTAAAACTAACAAGCGAGCGATAATTATCAAATCGAATAGTATCTTTGTAGGCCTAGTCTCCTATTCGGATAACCTAGCTACGAGAAGTGTGGGAATGTTGCAACGCCAGCCATTCCCGATCAAATGGTCACATGCTTTACATCATTCCCCTCGCAAAGTGTGTTCCTCGACTTACCAAGGTTACTTCCATATAGATGGAAGTGCAACAGATGATAGTGAGTTTACTCCACTCTTTGAGATACACTCCTAGACACCGAAACGGATGCGTGGTGGATACACACACCAGAAACCAACACTAAATCGGTATTCGAGTCTCGAGAGCGGTCATAGACAAACCACAACAAAAGACAATAGATGCATACAAGAACGTGGCCATCATTCAAGCATGTATGAAACGATTTAGTATTAAAACGAAAGGATAACATCTTTTTAGTACAAAGTACAAAACATGGGCAGCGGGGCTAGTCCCCGCGCCCCAGTGGATGGAACTACTCGCTCCTCATAGAGGGAACAACAAAGGAGGAGGCAAGAAGAGATAGAAAGAACATCATCTCCACTGAGGAGAGAAGGTTGAACCCTTGGTGGAGAGAGCAACGATCTTCACCCTTCGTGGCTTGCTTGACGATGGATCTTCTCCTTTCACCTTCCTTGTTGATGAGAGAGAAGGTAGCTTTGCAATGGAACGTGAGTCTCAGACCGGCAGCCTCGGGCGGTGGATGGAGTTGTTCTGGTAGTAGAGAGACAGCCTCTGGACGTCTGGACTCCCCTCAGGGATGGCCCTTGAGGTCTTATTTATAGGCCTTGAGTGAGGTCAAACGGTCTGGAGACTGTTTGGGTTCAAACGGTCTTGAGACCGTTTGGCGTTAAACGGTCTTGAGACCGTTTGGCGTCAAACGGTTTTGAGATCGTTTGGCGTCAAACGGTCTTGGGACCGTTTGAACTCCATGCGGTCTCGGGACCGTTTGAACTCCATGCGGTCTTGGGACCGTTTGGCTTCATGCGGTCTCGGGACCGTTTGAACTCCATGTGGTCTTGGGACCGTTTGGCTTCATGCGGTCTTGGGACCGTTTGGCTTCATGCGGTCTCGGGACCGTTTGAACTCCATGCGGTCTTGGGACCGTTTGGCTTCATGCGGTCTCGGGACCGTTTGAACTCCATGCGGTCTTGGGACCATTTGGCTTCATGCGGTCTCGGGACCGTTTGAACTCCATGCGGTCTTGGGACCGTTTGGCTTCATGCGGTCTCGGGACCGTTTGAACTCCATGCGGTCTTGGGACCGTTTGGCTTCACTCGGCCTCGGGACCGTTTGAACTCCATGCGGTCTTGGGACCGTTTGGCTTCACTCGGCCTTAAGGTTGGTTTATTCTTTTATGATTTTTTTTGTGCTTTTTTCTGCAAGTGTAAAAGGAAAAAGTTAGTTCGATGATGTATTTACAAAAAAGGGTAAAATTAGGTTTATGTACCGTATAAACGTAAAAAGAGTATGGAAAACTAAAGAAAAAGACTAAGATAAACTACTAAAATAGGAGGTTATCACCCCCCCCTAACTTAGAGTCTAGCTTGTCCTCAAGTTAGATAGAGCTGAGACATGAAATGGCGAGGCGATCTTAATTAGGGTCTCCATACTCTTGCTTCAATTCTTGACCTGAGTTCCCCAGGGGTCATATCGAGGCTTATTGCATGCCTTGATTCTTTTGGATTTCGAGAGTTGCTTGGATCTCAGGGTTTTTCCGTATCTCAAAATTTGCCTTGGGACCACATTTATTTTGTGCATGCCGTTGACTCTAATCAACTTTATACCTCTCTGGAAACCTACTGGAAGCTAGAGAGGGTATGAGGGTTGGCTAAAGGCTTTGAAGTGTAGCTCCCCTTCGAGTGGGGGAGGGGCTGTCTATGCTTTTTAGGATCTCACTACCGGGCACGACACATCTGCCTTTATGAGGGCAGCTGAATGTACCGGTCGGGCAAGTCCTTCATGAGCCTTTTCATATACTTGGAACTTTTAGAGTTTCACTACCGGACGCGTCACATCTGCCTTTGTGAGGGCAGCGGAATGTGCCGGCCGGGTGAGCCCTTTATCAGTTCTTCATATAGGTCCTTATGCGTGGCACAACTCTCATGATTTTATTCGTCTCTCTGGCTTTTATTCAAAAACTCACAGGCTTGGGTTTTGGAAAGAGGATTTATTTTGGGTGGCCAAGCCTCTTTTATTTTGAAGAGAGGAAAGCTGTTCTTAAAGTTTTTCAGCAGAATGCACTTATTTGGTTTGTGGTCCACTTGCAGAACTTTTTGATTTGGAAGTTGCCTAATTTCCCTCTCATCCTCAAGATCTCGGCTTATTTAAACCCTGATTTTGACCTGTGGAGAGTCAGATAAAGAATTGAAGCAAAAATATGGGATCCATAGTAGGTGGGAATTGATAAATCGCCATTTGATGTCTGAGTGCTATTTATTTGTAAGACTAATATGATTCTAGAGTTAGTTGAGGTGACTATATATATATATATCTTTAGGGAGTATAGAAGTTGATACCTAGCCCTTGTCTAATGAATCCCCCCCTAACTTATCACACACTCTGTCCCCAGAGTGGCAAAGTGATAGGTTGAGAAGTCATTAGAACAAGGGCTGCGGGTTAAGGCAGATTTTCGGTAGCCCCTGGAGATCGGAGTAGAGTGGATGCGAATTGCCCTCGTAAAGATGGGGGCATTTGTGGCAGAAGGCTGGGCGATTGAAGTGCTCTTTGCTGTATGCCTTGGAGTGCTGACTCAGGAGCTCCATTAATTTCGCAGCGCACTCTTTTGCAATTTTGTCTTGATATTGTCTAGTAGATCCTTTGCTTGATCATACTTCAAGTTACTGTGGTAGCCGCTGCCTTCGACATCAGTTTCCTTGGGATGTCCTACTTCATCATCCATGGGTTAAGTCAGGTAGCTGCTATTCTCAATATTGATTCCATCTTCCATGTTGCCACTAACTGGAGGATGGTCTTTGTTGCAAGTGCTGCTTGATATGTGCTGCTTGGTTACACAAAAGTTCACGATATCTTTGTCCTTCAGAAGTAGCTCAAATACAAATACATCTCCAATCCTCAGATCGTTTTCTATCTGAAAGTCATACCAACCAACACCCATTTTGGATATCCTACGGTTCCCATCCTGATAGTGAAAAAGTTTTACGGGAAACTGCTTTGCTGAATAACTAAGCAATGCTCGACCAATTCCCCAAATGTTGTTCAGCTTCACAAATTGAGAGGGAATGCGCAAGTAAGTATTTTTAGAAAAGACGTGATGTTGCAGCCTTGCGCTTTCCCTCTGTCTCTTGGGCAGAGGAGTCTTCATAGGGGTTCGGTGTGTAGTCCGAACCTTCATCATCGTTCGAAAAGATGTGCTCGCCGTCTTCTTCAGGAGCCTCACCCAGGCATTTGGTGAGGCGGGTTATTTTACACAGGACGTCAATGATCTTGGTCTTGGGAGGGACGGCTCTGGTGGTGTTGTAAGTGTCCCTTATTTGTATGAGCCTGTCTCGCTCCTCCATCATCTGCTCCCTTGTCGGAGCAGGGGCAGTTCCGGATCCGGAAGCCTTGTTTGACGCCACTTCTGAAAAAAGTACGAGTTTCGTAATTTAGAGAAGATTTGAGACAGTTTAAATTTGATATGTAGTTATATCTTTTACATTTTGTGAAAGCAAAAAGGAAACGAAGACCGAACGATTTCAGGACCGTTTGGTTCCAAACGGTGTCAAGACCGTTTGGTTCCAAACGGTTTCAAGACCGTTTGGTCCCAAACGGTTTCAGGATCGTTTGGTTCCAAACGGTTTTGAGGACCGTTTGGCCTCAAACGGTTTCAAGACCGTTTGGTTCCAAACGGTTTGAGGACCGTTTAGCCCCAAACGGTTTCAAGACCGTTTGGCCTCAAACGGTTTCAAGACCGTTTGGTTCCAAACGGTTTGAGGACCGTTTGGCCCCAAACGGTTTCAAGACCGTTTGGAAAGCGAAGAGTCGCAGGTCGCCGGCGCGGGAGAAGGTGGAACGGCGCGATGGTGAAGAACGCGCCGGCGCCGTCGACAAAGACGAAAACGATGAGAGAACGGCGACGGCGATGAAAGCGGTGGAAGAGTCGGTGAAGTCTTTTGACAGCGACGACGATGGCGAAGAGAGAGACGTCATGCGATGGTAAAGGAAACGACAACTAGCGCCATGATGGTGACGACAGAACGGCGCGGCGATGAAGGCGATAGAAGAGTCGGTGAACTCGGTCGATAACGACGGCGATGGCAACGTAAGCAGCGACTGGCGATGGAATGAGCAGCGTGGAGTCGCCGGACTACCTTGCGGAAGGTGGACGGAAGGGTGACTTTGCGCGGATGCAACAAGAGCAAAAAGGGAAGCTCTTCGCACGAAAATTCTGGAGAAATCGAAGGTTCGAAGAGAGAAAGACGGAGGGGTAGGGTTGATATTTATAGTGATAGGTGGGTGACCTTTTGTATTCCAAACGGTTTGAAGACCGCTTGGTCCCAAGCGGTTTGAGGACCGTTTGGTTCCAAATGGTTTGAAGACCGTTTGGAGTCCAAACGGTTTGTATATTTTTATGTTTGTTTTTGAGTATGTATATTATTTTTTGTATTTTGGTTTATGAATTTTTATGTTGTTTGTTTTATGTATTGTTTTTGTAGTTTTGATTATGTAGATTTTTTTGTATTTTTAGATTAATGATGAAAGAACTTAAAGAAAGCAAAATAAATTCAAAAGAAAAATAAAAGACTAGAAATTAGAGAAGGTGATACTGAGGTCTTGGGTTGCCTCCCAAGAAGCGCCTTGGTTTTACGTCACTGGCTCGACGAAACTGTAAGGTTGTTATGCTGTGGGCGTAGCATCTCTGATATCGAGGGTTTGTTGATGTGTTTTGTCTTCCTGAGTGTAGTATCTTTTTAAACGGTGCCCGTTAACCGTTCATTCTCCTCCGTTGTTGTCGATGATAATGGCGGCTCCAGTTGGGTAGATATGTTTTATGGTGAAGGGTCCGGACCATTTTGTTTGGAGCTTTCCGGGGAATAATCTGAGCTTGGAGTTGAATAAGAGCACTTTGTCGCCAACGGCGATATCTTTTCTCTTAAGATGTCCATCGTGCCACATTTTTGTTTGCTCTTTATAGATTCTGGCAATGTGATATGCTGTCATTCGGAGTTCTTCTAGCTCCTGTAGCTGGAGTTGTCTGTTCTCCCCTGCGCTTTTAAGGTCAAAGTTTAGTTGCTTGATGGCCCACCAGGCTTTATGTTCCAGTTCTACTGGAAGATGACATGATTTGCCGTACACCAAACGAAACGGAGTTGTTCCAATTGGTGTTTTGTAAGCAGTACGGTATGCCCAGAGGGCGTCAGGAAGTTTGGTGGACCAATCAGTGCGGTTTTTATTCACTGTTTTTTCAAGAATCGCTTTTATCTGTCTATTGGATACTTCTACCTGGCCACTAGTTTGTGGGTGGTAAGGTGTGGCAACTTTGTGATGGACTCCGTATTTTCTCAGTAACGCTTCGAAACTTCGTTCCAGGAAATGGGTCCCGCCATCAGATATGACCGTTCTTGGAACTCCAAATCTCGGAAAAATAGTGTCTTTGAACAATTTGACAACAGGTTTGGAGTCATTGGATACGGTAGGTATAGCTTCGACCCACTTTGAGACGTAATCCACTACGACCAAAATGTAAGAGAAGCCATATGATGAAGGGAAAGGTCCCATGTAGTCTACCCCCCATACATCAAACAGTTCAATTTCCTGCCACATGGTAAGAGGCATTTCATCCCTTTTTGATATGTTGCCCGAAAATTGGCATTTATCACAGGCTTTGACAAAATCATGTGAGTCTTTTGATATGGTGGGCCAAAAGAAACCAGATTGTAGAACTTTTATGGCAGTTTTCTTGGCGCCCATGTGCCCCCCCGTGGGTCCGGAGTGGCAGTGTTCCAAAACTGAGGTTATTTCTTCTTCTGGAAGGCACCGGCGAAAAAGTCCATCGGCACAGAGGTAAAATAAGTAGGGTTCATCCTAATGATAACATTTTATATCATGAAGGAATTTCCTTTTATCCTGATATGAAGCAGACGGGTGGATGATCCCTGTGGCTAGATAATTGACGATATCAGCAAACCAAGGAAAACTATGAGTGGCCTTCATAAGCTGATCATCAGGAAGAGAATCCCTGATAGGGATTTTATCTTTTTCTTCAACCTCGATTCTGCTGAGGTGATCGGCTACAACGTTCTCTACGCCACTTTTATCTTTGATTTCTAGGTCGAATTCTTGAAGCATTAATACCCAGCGGATGAGCCTGGGTTTGGCGTCCTGTTTCTGGATCAGATGTCGGATAGCAGAATGGTCAGTGTAGACGATGACTTTAGAGCCGATCAGGTAAGAGCGGAATTTTTCGAAGGTGTAGATGATAGCCAAAAACTCTTTTTCCGTGGTCGTGTAGTTTTTCTGTGCTTCGTCAAGCGTTTTTGATGCATAGTAGATGACATAGGGTTTCTTATCGATCCGTTGTCCTAAAACGGCTCCTATGGCATAATCACTTGCGTCGCACATGATTTCGAATGGTTGCGACCAGTCTGGAGCCCTTAGAATAGGTGCGGAAATTAATGCTTCTTTAAGGGTAGAGAAACTTCGCATGCATTCTTGGTCGAAAACGAACTCGACATCTTTTGTCAGGAGTTGGGTCATGGGTTTAGCTATTTTCGAGAAATCTTTGATGAACCTTCTGTAAAACCCTGCATGACCTAGGAAAGCTCGAACTCCCCTTATGTACTTCGGAGGTGACAACTTTGAGATAACATCAATCTTTGCTTTGTCGACCTCGATCCCCCTATCACTTACTCTATGTCCAAGGACGATACCTTCTGTTACCATGAAATGACATTTTTCCCAATTCAGGATAAGGTTTGTTTCCTCGCAACGTTGCAGGACTCGTTCAAGATTATTTAGACAGTTATCGAAAGAATATCCATAGACAGAGAAATCATCCATAAAGACTTCCATAACAGATTCAGTTAATCCGGCGAAGATGGCAGACATGCAGCGTTGGAAAGTAGCAGGAGCGTTACATAGCCCGAATGGCATTATTCTGAAAGCATATGTCCCAAAGGGACAAGTGAAAGTGGTTTTTTCTTGGTCCTCTGGATGTATGGGTATTTGGTAGAACCCGGAGTAACCATCGAGATAACAGAAATACTTTTGGTGGGCCAAGCGCTCTAGGACTTCGTCAAGGAAGGGTAGAGGGTAGTGGTCTTTCCTTGTAGCTTTATTCAACTTCCTATAATCGATGCACATTCGCCACCCCGTTACAGTCCTAGTGGGTACGAGCTCATTTTTATCGTTGATTACTACAGTAGTGCCCCCCTTTTTTGGAACAACCTGAACTGGACTGACCCACTGAGAGTCAGAGATAGGATAGATCATGCCAGCTTTGAGTAGTTTGAGGACCTCCAAACGAACTACCTCTTTCAAGTTTGGGTTCAGTTTTCTTTGATGTTCACGAGTGGGTTTAAATTCTTCAACCATAGGAAGCTTGTGCATACACAGAGCCGGGTTTATGCCTGTGAGGTCGGTTATTTTATAACCAATGATCTTTTTGTGCCTCCTTAGTTTGTCCAGAAGCCTGACTTCTTGGTCTTCGGTAAGGGTGGAGCTGATAATAACTGGGCATAACTCTTCCTTATCCAGGAAAACATATTTGAGCCCTGTGGGTAAAGTCTTCAATTCAGGGGTTTTTGGTGGTTCTGCTGCTTCAATGGTAGTGATGGCTTTAAGCTCTTCAAAAGTAGCCTTTGGTGCTTCTTCTATCTTTTCTAGGTATTGGATACATTGCTGGACTAGTTCATTTGCAGAGAACTCAACTTCTGGATTGATAAGAGCATTTTCAAGTTTGTCGATTGGCTCGGAGATTTCTAATTGCGACATTTGTTGAATTGCGTCTAAAAGAAAGACCTCTTCTTGGATGCTGGGACCTTTCATACTATCAAGGACGCGGAATTGAATTGCTTCTTTTCCGAGCCTAAGAATGATGGTTCCAGCTTCTACATTGATTAGTGCTCTGGCTGTAGCTAGGAAAGGCCTGCCGAAAATGATCGGATACCTCAAGTCTTCTTTGATATCCATGATGACAAAATCACATGGAACGTAGGCATCCTTCCCTATCCTTACTGGGACATCTTCGATGATTCCCAACGGTGCGGTTGCGGTGGAGTCGGCTAGTTGAATAGTCATTGCTATAGGCAGCAGGTCAGTGAAACCAAGGCGTTGGCACATTGAGTAGGGCATAATGGATATACTAGCCCCGAGGTCAGCCAACCCTTTCTTTGTGGATGCATTTCCAATGCAACATTGGATTCCGAAGGAACCTGGGTCCTTCTTCTTTTTGGGTAGTTTGTTCAGGATGATGTCAGAAGTGGTTTGAGCGAGCTTGACGGTCTCCTGCTCTTTGGTGATATACTTACGCGATAGCAAAGTTTTGAGATACCTTGCCCATGCTGGTACTTCAGATAGAGCGTCAAGGAGTGGGATGTCAATATAAAGTTTCTTCATTGCTTCCTTGAATTTTTGAAACCTGGCGTCCATTTTTGTTTCTTGCAGTCTGCCTGGGTACGGAATCCTTGGTTTGAATTGCGGGACTTTGGATTATGCAGGTACATGCTCTTTGTTTTCGTCCTTTGTGCCTTCGGAGGATTTTTCAATCCCTTGTTGCGAAATCTCTTTCGTCATAAAAGTGGGCACATCATCATCATCTAGAGTGATCTTGATGGGTTCAGGAAGAATGCGTCCCGACCTTGTGGTGATGACATTCAGCTGTTCGTGTTTGTTTTGCCCGTACTTAGAATTTGGTTCAGGCTGCCCATCTAAAGTGCTTGCCGAAGGTTTCAACTGTGCAGCAATCTGAGCAAGCTGGGTTTCAACTGCCTTTTGTTGGGCTTGTTGGTTAGCTAGCATGGTTTGCTGAGACTGAAGCATTTGTTTTATCAAAGATAGCTCATCTTCCGGTTGTGCAGTGACGTTTTTCTGAGGGTTTTGTTGTTGAGACTGTTGAGTATGCAACTGTGGGTGAAGTGGGGAATGAGTGTACTGATAGTAGGCTGATTGATTTCTAGGGTAGTTAGCCCTAGGGAAATTGTTCCTTGGGTTCCCTTGATTTTGGTTAAAATTGTTTGGAAATCCAGGAGGCAGCCTACTGTCAAATCCCCCTTGTGTCTGATTTTGCGGATTCGCAGTTCCAGAAGGATTCCCATACTGGAACCCAGGATGGTTCCTTGGTTGACTGGGATTATAATAAACTTGTCCGGGAATAGTGTGGATGGAGTTGACTTGCTCCGGAATCTGATCTTCAGCCTGATTAGTGATGGCCTCATAGGATTGTGGTGGTGGATGCAGATCCATCATCACATTATAGAGTATTCCGCAGGAAAGAGTCGGATGATCCGAAGAATGACAAGCCTCACAGGATCCTGTGACGGCTTTGACTTGATGAACCAGCGGGGTTTTCTTCTTATCAATTTCCCCTAGAGTTGTTTCAAGGGTTTGCTGTTTATGAGCGATTATCTTCAAAGCCTCGGCTATTGACTTTAGTTCCATAGATTCTTCAGCTTTAAAGACTTTTAAGACGCCTTTTCCGGCTGACCGCCCCCAATTGGACTGGTTTTCGGCTCCTAAGGTAACGATCTTCTAGGCATCTTCATAGTTTTTCCTCATGAAATTTCCTCCAGATGAGGAATCTAAGAACTGTTTAATGTCATCGCTTACCCCCCGATAAAAGGTTTCAATCAATTGATTCTGTGAAATTCCATGATGAGGGCATTTGCATAGAAGTTCCTTGAATCTTTCCCATGCCTCAGCGAGGGTTTCTCCAGGTAGCTGGGAGAAATGGTTGATCTGCCCTCTGATTTCATAGGTCAGCGAGGGTGGAAAGAACTTCTCCAAGAATTTTCCTCTAGAGGGGCCCAAGTGGTTATGATGGGTTCTCTGTCCAATGAGTTGTACCAACTCAAGGCCCTTCCAGATAAGGTGAAATGAAACAGGTGGAGCATTATTGCATCGAAAGCAATACCAGCTTGCGGGACCAGGCGGCATAATGCCTTAAACCGTTTCAAATGGTCCATGCAATCGTCTCCTGAACCTCCAGAGAAGGAAATTCCTTGCATAATCTGGATCCACTGGGTCCGGATCTCAAAGTTTGGGATATTGATGATCGGAGGCCGGACCGGGTGGTTGTCTTCATAATTCTTCGGAATAGCATAGTCCCTCAGTTGCTTGTTTCGTAATTCGAGCTGAGCAGCCTCGGTCTCTGCTCTTATGCGGGCTTGCTCTTCTGCTCGTATCTCCGCTTGTATTTGGACACGGGTGTCTGCAATGAGTTGTGCCCGTTGTGCGGCTATAGCAGCATTGACTCTCTCCATCACCAAAGCGGCTTGATGCTGTTCGTCAGCCATTTGACTAGCACGTTGGCGATTGAGACAGATTCTGCGGTGGAAACTTCTCTCTACCTCGGAGTCGAACTCCGGATCAGGGGAGAATCCTCGATTATGCGGTGATTGCATATACGGGTTCTACCTGAGTAAAGAAAAGAGAACACCTTTAGATAATAGAGACAATATGAAAGCTTCAAGAAGATGATGAGTTATGATTCAAAAAGAAAGTGTAAAAAAAAATCCTAACCAACTAGAAAAATAAACTAAGTGAAATACTAACGTTCCGTTGTCCCCGACAATGGCGCCATTTTTTGATGGAGCTAGGACTTATACCAAAAGATTTTCAGTCTTCCAATGGGAGTCCCAGAATTCTATCACCAAAAACCCTAGAGAGGATTGATGTCTTCCCTAGGTTTACTTAGAACTGGTGCTTAGATAACAACTCCAACCCCAAAAGAGTATGGAAGCCTTATCATAGTACAGATTTAGGATCGAACCCAAAAGACAACGGTCTTGTTGCAAGCAACAAGATGGAAAACATACATCACTTCACTTAGTTATTTTACTAATTGGCACTTATATCAAAAGGTTGGATTTTGATTGGTTTTAGACTAAAGCATGAAAAGTAAATAAAGCAAGTAAAACTAAGATTTAACAAATGATGATGAATCACTGGGGTTAAGCAGGTATTCACCACCGCTACACATGCATTGTATATGTACTAAGCAAGCAAGACTTATAAGCTAGATGCATGGATGTTCCACAAGACCGATGCCTTATAAGACAAGAGCGATGCATTGCATCCAAGGATGTTCCACAAGACCGATGCCTCGTAAGACAAGAGCGATGCATTGCATCCTTCGATGTTCCACAAGACCGATGCCTCGTAAGACAAGAGCGATGCATTGCATCGTTCGATGTTCCACAAGACCGATGCCTTATAAGACAAGAGCAATGCATCGCATCCTTCAAGGGTTAAGTAGCTCTCATTCGGTACATTTCTACGCGTCAATGAAGATATGTAGTCTTCCAAAGAGAGAATCTTACTCAACCTCATGAAACGTGCATCTAAAACTAACAAGCGAGCGATAATTATCAAATCGAATAGTATCTTTGTAGGCCTAGTCTCCTATTCGGATAACCTAGCTACTAGAAGTGCGGGAATGTTGCAACGCCAGCCATTCCCGATCAAATGGTCACATGATTTACATCATTCCCCTCGCAAAGTGTGTTCCTCGACTTACCAAGGTTACTTCCATACAGATGGAAGTGCAACGGATGATAGTGAGTTTACTCCACTCTTTGAGATACACTCCTAGACACCGAAACGGATGCGTGGTGGATACACACACCAGAAACCAACACTAAATCGGTATTCGAGTCTCGAGAGCGGTCATAGACAAACCACAACAAAAGACAATAGATGCATACAAGAACGTGGCCATCATTCAAGCATGTATGAAACGATTTAGTATTAAAATGAAAGGATAACATCTTTTTAGTACAAAGTACAAAACATGGGCAGCGGGGCTAGTCCCCGCGCCCCAGTGGATGGAACTACTCGCTCCTCATAGAGGGAACAACAAAGGAGGAGGCAAGAAGAGATAGAAAGAACATCATCTCCACTGAGGAGAGAAGGTTGAACCCTTGGTGGAGAGAGCAACGATCTTCACCCTTCGTGGCTTGCTTGACGACGGATCTTCTCCTTTCACCTTCCTTGTTGATGAGAGAGAAGGTAGCTTTGCAATGGAACATGAGTCTCAGACCGGCAGCCTCGGGCGGTGGATGGAGTTGTTCTGGTAGTAGAGAGACAGCCTCTGGACGTCTGGACTCCCCTCAGGGATGGCCCTTGAGGTCTTATTTATAGGCCTTGAGTGAGGTCAAACGGTCTGGAGACCGTTTGGGTTCAAACGGTCTTGAGACCGTTTGGCGTCAAACGGTCTTGAGACCGTTTGGCGTCAAACGGTTTTGAGATCGTTTGGCGTCAAACGGTCTTGGGACCGTTTGAACTCCATGCGGTCTCGGGACCGTTTGAACTCCATGCGGTCTTGGGACCGTTTGGCTTCATGCGGTCTCGGGACCGTTTGAACTCCATGCGGTCTTGGGACCGTTTGGCTTCATGCGGTCTTGGGACCGTTTGGCTTCATGCGGTCTCGGGACCGTTTGAACTCCATGCGGTCTTGGGACCGTTTGGCTTCATGCGGTCTCGGGACCGTTTGAACTCCATGCGGTCTTGGGACCGTTTGGCTTCATGCGGTCTCGGGACCGTTTGAACTCCATGCGGTCTTGGGACCGTTTGGCTTCATGCGGTCTCGGGACCGTTTGAACTCCATGCGGTCTTGGGACCGTTTGGCTTCATGCGGTCTTGGGACCGTTTGGCTTCACTCGGCCTCGGGACCGTTTGAACTCCATGCGGTCTTGGGACCGTTTGGCTTCACTCGGCCTTGAGGTTGGTTTATTCTTTTATGATTTTTTTTGTGCTTTTTTCTGCAAGTGTAAAAGGAAAAAGTTAGTTTGATGATGTATTTACAAAAAGGGGTAAAATTAGGTTTATGTACCGTATAAACGTAAAAAGAGTATGGAAAACTAAAGAAAAAGACTAAGATAAACTACTAAAATAGGAGGTTATCAATTATTGAGAAACCTTCTCTCCTATTGCAAATACGGCATCTATTTGTATCTTCCTATGTCTTACTGCCATATATTCCTGGACTCTACATCGGCTTGATATCAAGAATGTATTTTTGCATGGTGACCTGGATGAGAACATTTATATGCAACAAACACCAGGGTTTGTTTCTAAAGGAGAGTGTGATCTACTGTGTCCCCTTCACAAGTCTCTATTTGTCATGAAATAGTCACCTCATGCCTAGTTTGGTAGACTCAACAACTCTATTTCTTATTTTGGGCTCCAAAGATGTATTATGAACCCATTGTTTTCTATAGGGGACATAGTTCATTGTGTATATTTGTTGTGGTATATGTTGACTATATTGTGATTACTAGTGATGATAGATAGTGCACTACACAATTGAAGACTTTTTGTAGGTACAATTTCATACCAAGTCCTCACTATTAAAGTTTTGAGGTCTAAATCTGGGATAGTAATTGCACAACAGAAGTATGTCCTTCACTTTCTCATAGAGATAAGGTTTCTATGGACTAGATGCAATAACACTCCAATGGATCCCAAAGTCAAATTGTCCATGATGTAGGGGAAATTGCTAAATAATCCTTGGAATATTGATGGCTTGAACGTGAGATGAATTATTTGATAGTCATTAGAAGAGACATTACATTTTCTATTAATGTTGTGAGCCAATTTTAAATGGAGAATCCATGTACTTGTTATGAAGAGGTTATGATGCACATTTTGAGGTATCTTATGAAGTCCCCTTGAAATGGATTTTTGTATCAAAATCATGGTCACTTGAAAGTACAAGGGTTTTATGATTCAGATTGGGAAGGATCTAACATTGACAGAAGATCTATTTCTAGCTATTGTGTGTTTGTGGGAGGAAATCTAGTATCATGGAGGAGCAATAAATAGCCAAATCTATCTAGATCAAATGCTTAAATTAAATATATATCTACGACAATAGAAACATGTGAGTTTCTATGGATTCAATATTTGTTGGAGGAACTTTGATTTTCCCAAGATGCTCCAATAAAATTTCAAAGTGTGATAACCAAGTTTTTGTTCACATTTCTCAAAATCCAACTTTCCATGAAAGAACTAAACATATTGAGGTTGATTCTCATTTTTTGAGAGACAAGATCCAAGAGAAATTGATCACTTTTCACCTATTATATCCAAGGACCAATTAGCTGATCTATTCATAGGGTTTTTGAATGGTTGTTGGGTTCACTTCTTATGTACCAAGTTGGGCACATATGATAAATATGCTCCAACTTGATGGGGAGTATTAGTATATAGAGACTTATACATGCATGATAAAGTCATGTATGTTAATATCAGGGTTCTTTTTGTATAAATGTGATGTATTCTTCATATATATATATATATATATATATATATATATATATATATATATATATATATATATATATATATATATATATATATATATATATGCTACATGGGACATGCCACACGTATGTTCATCTCCTTGCTCACATTATTAGCTACAATCATATTGGAAAAAACTCAAGTATATTGGTTTCTCCATTTCAACTTTCTCTGATTTTTAGATAAATTCTCATGCAATTATAGAATAATAAAATCCACCATACAATAGTTTCATTTTCATGTTAAATTTTACAAAATCTTGATAAAGTAGAAGATTTCCACTAACCATTCGATACAAAATGGATTTGCACAAATTTTGCACAAATTTTATATCAATAGACTTAGATTCTGAAGAAAATCACATAATCCATATCTATAGATGGTTTCCAACTTCTCCGGGCTTGTAGCCTCAATCTACACGAGCATGGAAGCAAAGGGAGAAGAAAAGGGATTATCTGAACATATCTCTTCTACTAAGTTTGTACTAGATTCATATAGAGTGGATATGAAAAAAGGTCTAATATACTTACCCCAATCAAACATTACCTAGTTTTATGATTTCTTTGTCATTTCTTCCAAAATTCTCCTCATTCTATCTAATTCCATCACCAAAATTTCTGATTCTAATGTCTAAGGTTTTGGTATGATGTGTCACAATGATACAATCTCCCACCTCCAATTTTGAATGTAAGATATTTTTTATTTTACAAGATATTTCACTGTTTGTGATTCTTTGAACCTTGCAATTGTTGTCGATGTTAGTCAGTCAACTAGCCCATTCAACATGCGACCAATGACAAAAGTGACCCTAAATAACTATTAATTATTTCTAGTCAGAATCACCATTCAGTTGACTAATAGATGTTAGTTAGCTTGAGTAGTGTCTAGTTATCTAAAAAATAGCCCTATAAGAGATATATGACATAAACTATTCACTAATAGTAATACCCAAATCAATACCTCAACCTTCATTACTACTCTAACTATATTGGTCAGTTGACTAGGGTATTATGTAATAATGATGCCTTTTCTATTGATCCTCTCTTACTAGTGATTAAAAGTATTCCCTCACTAAAGGCTATGGAAAATAAGTTTGTTTAAGAATATCCATTCATCATATTTTTCGTTACACATAACATTTAGATTCAAATTCATAAATCCCCTACCAATTCCCATGATTAATTAAAAGTTAAATTCTTCAATCCCCAACTTTGACACTTGGAGTGAGGATCAATATTGATAGATGTAACCTAAATTATCTTCAAGGTTTTTAGAAAATTGATTGGACAATTATACTTAATAAGAAAAGTGAAAACATAATATTCACTTGACTAGCACTTTCAGCTGATTGGTTGACTTCCAATAGGTAAATAATACAATTCAAGCTAATGGTCAAAAGAACGATTGCCATGCAAATTCTAGTGACTTAAAACCCTTCCTCGAGCACTTGAATGTTTAACACAACTGGTTGTCTCATCTAGTTGATTGACACACACCCCACACAAACTCCCTATTACAAATCAAATGATCAAATTCCTACTTGAGGAAACTGATTATCGTATAGCAGGTCAATGAAACAACTCTAGATATCTCATATGAACTAGATTAAGTGATGCAAAATCTCATGGTTTAATGGTTAAATTTTGTACCAAAAATAATATTGTTGATAAGGAAAGATGATCAGATAGTCCACAATTTGACAGGCTAATGTATCACTACAAACAAATAAATAAATGGCTAATAGTCATTATATAATGTTAAATCATCTTAACACCGATGATCATGATATAACAATGCTACACATACATCAAGAGTGAGCATCATGATCTATACAAGACCTCTTCTCAAACCCCAGTAATTATTGGGTAGAGTTGGAAACATATTTTATGACTTGGCATGAAGACAGACTCCACCAAACAAGTGACATAAGATTGTGACAATTGTGAGGATAGTGGTTTCACACACACCACATAGAATCTTCTTAATGCTTACACACAATTCCATATTTTATTTTGCTCTATTTTGTATTCCTATAAAATGAGTATATAATAGATCCTTCACTAGGATGTACGGAGTAGCCTCACTACTTATGTTTTGTTCTTTCTCCAAATCACATGTATCATAGGTGATCTATAAATATTTGATGAGGGTCAATGTGGTGGTAATGATGAAAAAATCTTCAAAGCATGTACAATTCGTGCTCGCTTATGATCATGTATATCATGTATCATAATTTTCTACATTCATCATTAGATTTCTACATGAGTACAATACTACTGTCATATACTGAATTTTGGATACACGACTTTTTTTTACCCATAATATATTACTCTCCTCATGTGAAAATTCCAATTGAATTTCTCTAGTTTGTATTTCAAATATATTTTAATATCCTTGATTATTGTGTAGAAAATATAATTGTTGATATTCTAGTCCAATTCTAGTAGACCAGGACTACATTTTTTGTAGACTCAACAAGTCATTGGCTTTGAAATCACATTAAAATTCATAGATTAAATATTTAGTTACTAATCAATACAAACTAGTCAATTATAATATACTCTTATATTTGGAGTTTATTGCAATCATATTATGGAAATCACATCTAGAGCTGTTAGTAAATTATAATTAATATTATATTAACTCCTAAGTTGACTAATACATTAACTTCATGCTAATGAAATTTTGTTTTGGACTCATCACAAAATATAGGGGTTTGACACAAGGTATTCAATGCCAACTGTGATTATAATGGCAATTTAGTAGGATGTGTAAATATCCATGAATGAAGAATAAGTGTATATGTTCATGATAAAGTTTAATGGAACAGAGGTCGATTGAGATTAGAGATGTTCAACAATTTCTTTAAATATTGAATGACAAGTAGTACATTATGTATATGCTTAAAACATGACATACAAAAATGACATTGAGAAACAAAAATGATTCAAGTGCATGTGGTATATCAGTTTACATCCACATGTTGGGGAACCAAAAGAATTCTTCTTTCACCCATTTTTCCTATCACCTATAAATTTGAGAAATGAAATTGCCCAACAACTACATTTCCTTTTGGCAGGTAGTGCGAGGAACTCGCATAGCCACACAACTTGCCACATTGTGGTAGACCAATCACCATCACTGTTGTAGAAGTTTGTACTTGACATTTGTCATTCCTCAAATAATCCAACGATGGCATCATAAGTAACTTAGACCCATTATCCTCCTTGCTATGGAAATCTAATGAGACTATGCACCTACATCTAGATATGAATGTGGAAGAATACTCAAATTTGCATCAGATCCCTTGGTGTAACCACATGAGTAATGGCTGGAAGATGATAAGTTTCCATGTTCGAATCTACTACAATTATAAGTTTAATAAATAGACTAGGAAACTTAAAAATCAACTCTCACACCTCGCTCAATAACCAAAGGTGAATAGATTATCCCTAGAGACAAATCTCAGAGAGCCTCAATATTAGTGTCTCACCCCCACTTAGAAGGTCTTATCTTGAAGAAAGAGGAAGAATAGTTCCCATATCTTTCAATTGTCTCCCCAACGAGAGGTGCATGGATGGTTGCTATTGTAACTCTATGAAGAATTTGATTATCACCTTAGATAGACATTCATCTTCCACATGAATTAGACTTCTAATCATGAAGTGGTGTTCTAAACTTACCCTCTAATCTACTTTCTTTTACGAAAGTCCATGTCATATGCATGTAAATTCTAGTGTATATATGCATGTGTAAGGTTAATATATCCATTCAATGAGAGAGTCCTATTTAACATAGTATCTGAATTATATTTTGTCTAATCCACACTTAGGACTATATAAGTAATTTGATTTACATATTCTCTCCCATACGTGTATAACATTCTTTTCAAGGTAGTTCTATGTGGTTAATTATACCTCCTAGACCAATATTGTTTATAAAGCACCATAAAGTATATTTATATGTATGAATATAGGTTTTTAGTCCACACATCTACTATGTTTTATTAATAATAGATATCAAGAAAACTAATCCACCACATAATTACTTATGGACACATACATGTATTGGAACTAAACTGAAAAATAGTAGGGTGATAAACTAATTGTATTATATTTTTATTATACCCATGTTTTTTATGAGATAAGCTTTGATTTTAAATCATCATTCAATATTTCAATACAATATGATATATATACTTGTACAAATATTACATTCCTTAATTATCTAGCATAAACACACTAATATAAGCATCTATATATTGACAAGTTGTGCATCAATGTGGTGGATTGATCATACCACTGATATGATTATGTATTACATATTAATAAATCTAATTTCATCTGAAATTTGACATCTGAGTAATAAAAATATACATATCGCTATTGAATTCCTAAAATCTAGAACTAATATACCTAAAATGCACATGTATGTCTGTACATACTATGGAGTCCATTGATAATGAAGGCTAAGTATTGTGTTGGGATTAGTTACAACTTATTTAATAGCCATAATTTGACCTTTTTTAGACTACAATTGTAACAACCCCACCCCTCGACAACCCCCAATTTTGGAAGTCCAAGAAGCTAGAGTTGTTATCCCAAACAAGATCATATGGTCTTGCATATAATAAAAAATAATTAATAAATTCTACCACAACTAAGCTTAAAGTAGGTTAAATTTTTTTCTTTTCACATACCTTTCAAAAATAGGATTTCATAACTTACCCAAGGAAATAAATAGCTAGATATAATCCTCTGAACATTATTTAGCCTCATTATTTTTTTCAATGTCACCTTTTATTTAATATTCACTTTCCATAGATGTACCTGCATATCTCCCTATTATGCCGACAAACAAAATGTCAGTCAGTATAATAACTTATACTGGTACGTGAGGGAAACCAAAAGTTTGTAACTAGTTGTAACAACATATGGCAACAAAATTGTTGTTTAACAGATCAAACCTTACGTCTTAATCATAACTACTCAATCCTAAGCTATTATAGCCTCTATGTTGTCCTTGCAGTGGACATGAATACTACCTCTCCCATATGGTAGATCCTCATTAACCCTCATTTGTCCTACCTAGAGCTGTATAGTGGTATGCTTCTACCCAAAGGTAGACCAAACCTCGACTCATGATATTTTTTGATCCTACCCCAATGTAGATCAATGCCTAGATCATCAATTTCTCACATATACACAAAGATATAGAGGAGAATTAGGACATGAGCTAGTCATGCACATATTTATGGTGATAGCCATAATCACTTTTTAGTTGTAAAACTAAAGTTCATCCAAGCAGTTTATTTCAAGCAACCGATAAAACCTCAGAAATCACAATGAAAATAGAGTGATTAGCCATAAGTGTAACCACATACCTGATTTGGATGTCTCAAAACTAAGCAATATAGCTAATCCTAGCAAGAATCCCAATCAACCAAGCTAAGCAATAAATCAAGCAACTTGACCCTGAAAAGTATTTAACACCTAATTTGTAAAAGAGTGAAATCACCTCTTTACTAAAAATTTGAAAAATCAAACCTCCATTCCCAACATACTCAAAAGGTATGTTGAAAATGGGTGTAAAATTTTCAAATCTTTATTTAAATGGTATTCAAAAGACCATTGGAAAGTAGCTAAATAAAGAATAACTAACTATAATCAAGTTCATAAAAGATTACAAAATACATCATTCACCCATTAGGGTTTACATCAAGATACATAAATAGGATCTAGATAGAGGGAAGTCTAGACCACTATAACCTTATCTCCAAAGCATCATCTCCATAAACCAAGTCCAAGCCAATAGCTAAGATCTTCTTGTCTAATCCATCACCTTTATCAACACCTGGGTGGTTGGAAAGGCACCCAGCAAAAGGGAAAGAGAGAAAAAGTATGTGTCACAAAACAAGTCTAGGATAACACGATAAGTAAAGTAAATAAAACAAGGCTAGGGTTCAACATAAGATGAAGATAACAAGAGTATGATGCTATATCAAAAGAAACTTGCCATTAACAATTATATTAAACGGATTTGCATGTAAGATAATTATATCTACCTAAATAAGTAGGTTTGAAGCACCTAGAAGACCTCTAACCAATAGGTGAGGGGAGAATAAGACATTCCCAGTCACCTACATAATAATATGGGGAGAATAAAAAACATTTCCCAGGGCGATTAAATACATGACCTCTGTGGGTGGTTGTACGTAAGTTTCGCTACTTTAAATTAAATAGAACATAAATCTACATGCTAGAAAAGCAGTCATGACAAGAATAATCAAAATATTCAATAAACATGTTAGTGGGGTATAAGACCCAAACAATATGAAACAATAATCTGATTTCAGACACAAGTAATTAGGGTTTCAAGAAAAGAGAATTAGACTCAATTAAGCCTCATTAGGGAAGATTAGGTTAAGGCATAATATGTCCCAACTAAGGTGTTAGATGCACATACCTCTTCCTTAGAGTCCTAGAAACCACTTTTCAGAGCCCTAAGCAAGATCAGAGTCCACTTGTCCTACTATCATTATCATATCCATGTATTAGAACTATATACATTCATTAAAGACTTAAAACCCCAAAGTTACCAACTTTTTACACAAACCATCAATTTAGACCTTGAAATTATCACCATTGTCTTAGTTAGGTTTTTCTGATTAAGAAAACATATAATATTATGTATTTTGAACATATGGACTTTTAGATGCATTTTTGGTGATTTTTAACTAATTGATTCATTTTCTAGAAAATCACCTATGATAAAACTCTAAATCAACCTTTAGAATTTTTATTAGAAAGAGAATATTTTTCTGAGTTTAGAACATATTTTATTTTTAATTTTGGACAAACGGTTAATTAGTTATGATTTATTGAAATCCAGTGAACTAGAAGGTGCCACATAGGCACATTGATTTGAAAAACCAAGAGAGAGAGTGAGAGAGAGGGGCTGTGCTCGGTTGTGTTGGCCCAATCTGGATCTAAAATTTGGGTAGGTCCCACTGCCAATCGGAGAACAAGCTCCACGACAAAAAGAAAAATGACAGAGAGTAAAAGGATCATTTTTCCCTCTTTGGACAAGAACAAATCAAACAAAAGAACGATGGTATGTATGCAACACACTCATCAGTCATCCTCCAGACTTAGATGAGAGAAGAACGAAATACAAATAGCTTCATAATGTCCATGGTGATGAACAACTTGTGAAATAAGTCTAAGACTAGTTATGAATGTGTCCTTCCCCTCCCTCATCATCTGGCAATCTTAGGGAACCCAAAATTTGGGCCTAGAGATGCCCAGATGATATGGGAGCATCCTCCATCATTGTTGACCTTGGAAGGGGAGGCTGAATCATAGAATCACGAATATATAGTGGCAAATAAAATCTTACAAACATCCTAGTCATCATGCAAAGACAAACAGGAGGAAAATATAATGAACCAAATCAAAACCATCGAAATTGATCCCAAATTTGAGACCACTATGCAAAGGAAGAAAAACATTAGTAAATCATAGCTTCACCTATAATAGCAGAACCGATGGCAGAAGAAGATGCCTGGAGGAGAGTCAGAATCATCCAAGCCTCGTGGTGGTTGGAAACCCAATGATCCACCTGAGTTCCCTAGGATTGGTGGGTTGGAATCGAGGGACAATCCCTAGGGAGGTATCACCCACACACACCAAAGAGAACAACCCCTGAAGGTGGTGTGAAGGTTTGGGGAAGTTTTGGGAAGGTTCGGCGGTCCAGAGAAGGGGAGAGCCTGAGAAATGAAGCGGAACAGGGCAGAGACAGGGGCATCACGCGATGGCTAAAGGAACTAAACCATGATGCCAAAAACCCTAATATATATAGGTTCAGTGGATTCAAGAAGAGTTGAGGCAGGTGAGGGAGCAGAAATCAGAAGGAAAGATGGAGAAGAGAGGGAATAAAAATGACGAGAAAATTGATGTGTGAACAAAGCATTGTTCATAGGTTATCAGTCTGCCAAAGGTAGGAGATGGATGACAACCCTCCGATCTAAGATATGATGACCCAAAAAGATATGTGTATTCAAACGAAAAGGGAAGGCCCGCATGACAGAAAAATAAACCAAACTTGATCAATTTGAAATCCAATTAAAGTGAGAATGCAATTATTTCTTATTTTCTCTCTCCTCTTTTGAGGGTGAAAACAAAACCCAAATCAAATAAAAATTGATACCTGGCCTAATTTGTATGTGAGGAATTCGAATATGCAATTAGATTTGCCAATTGAGAACTTTTGATGTGCTAAATAAATCAAAACTTATTTTCTCTTTCCTCCTTCATTAATGGTTATAATATTCTCCAAATTTGATGAAACTTCACCAACAAGTCACATTAAGTGTCTTGGACACGAATTTGCCATGAATTTTACATGTTGAACTTATTTGTATATTTATTTAATATTTTGAAGGTTCTACTCACTTTCTCTCTCCTAATTTCACATGTATATTAAACATTATCCAAATTACATGAAAATTCATCCAAAGGATATTTTTAATGTATATATGACAAATATAATATTATCTTCCACTTTTAGATTTATTAAGTATTTTATTTTATATTATGAGGAAAACTCACATGTTCTTTTCCAAATAAAAGAGATATAATTTTTTTTGTCCCAAAATTATGAAACTTGGCCTCCAAGCCAAACCAAACCCAAGGAAAATGAATCTCAACTTATCTTTAACCAATTAATCTTCCTTTTATGAATTTTAGTCCATTATCCAATATTTCCAAAATTTCCCATATTAACTAAAACAATATCACATTAACATGTTTAAAGCAATATTATTCATTTCTTTTTCTCTTCCTTGCTCCATAAGGATAAGGAATTATCTAGAACAAATATATTTTATTAATATATCACATGAGTGGTAACTTGCATATTAGACCCTTATTAAAAATATTTACTGAGGTATTTGTGCATAAACCCATATGTTGGCAATAATAATGAACAAATGTTCACCAAACCACTATTATTTCCAAAAATTACATAGAAAGTCCAAGAAGGATAGAAATGAAAGGAAAAAATGGCACAGAGGGTCAAAAGACAAAATGTCTAGGATTCAGTATGTTACAACACTCCACCCCTTAAAGAGAATTTCGTCCCCAAAATCACAAGCAAGGAGGGAAGGTGAAGGTGCAACATCTCATAACCAAAATTCTATTGTTCCACCAACCATAACTTCCACCAAATGACTCATCAACATATACTTCACAAGCATCTTGGCATAGGTTAGGTTCTCGAGGAGCACCTAGTGTTCCACTATTAAGATTATTTTTATGAGATTTATCATTATTTACATTTTTGGCTCATTAATATTATGTTTAATGGGATATCACATTATCATTATTATTCTTTTAATTATGTCATGTCATATTCACTTGGTTATCAAAAAGAATTATATGTCATTTTTATTCAAGAAACCATATATATATTTATTATTTATTTTATTAAGAATTTTAAGCACAATTAGGATTTACTAAATTATCTCAATATATTTGATCATTTATAATTTGGATTTACACTTCATTATCCTAATATTATCATTATATTAATTATAACAAATTATCTTGCATGTGATAGGACTTTTTATTCAATTTGTTATTAAGTCTACAATTAATCCAAATTATGTCACATTGATTACTTATAAGTATATGAAACATTGTCACATTGCCTTTCTTATTCACTTTAATGTCATCATTATCAATTTTCTCATATTTATTCACTTCTTAATATTGATTATACACATTTATGTGAATCTAGTTACTTCTTATCCATTTTGAAGACATTATATGTATTTTAGTGAACAAGTTGAACATATTACATATTAATGAATTATTTCACATTGCAATTCATGTTTAGGTGATTAATTCGATGTGTACTGGGTAACAAGGTGATATGCATTTCATATTTATGTCTTGAGTGACCTATGATTAGGTGAATATATACAATTCATGTACATCAAGGTATGTTATCTGATTATGACACCTAATGCCACTAATAATTTAACATTAATATCATTAAGGATGTATATGTTAAGGTTCTATGATTACAACATAGAGTTTAGGATCAACTTGATCATTATATTTCATTATATCATGCATTAATGCCAATGTTAGGTTACAATTTTCTTTCTCATCATATCGTTAAGGTTTATCGGTTCATGACATTAGTAGCATCATGTGTATGCATAATTAGTATTAATATGTGAGTGACCCATATTATGTGCATTGAATATTCATTAGGGTTTGGACATATAAATTATTCCTCAGATGATCATTGTATGTTCATTAATATATGAACAAGCATTTTATGGTTACCACTATTAGATGTTTGGTCAAAACCAAGGACCCAAGCATACTAACCTCATATACATGGGGTCAGGGTTTCTAAAGATAGAGTGGACAAATTTCAAGATGTCACAGGGTTCCATCCCCCTAAAGAGGATTTCTTCCTCAAAATCTAACCACCCAACATCATCAAACTAACTATATACTACTACAGAAATGGCTTATAATGTCACTTTTAAAGGCGTCAGTTGTATAAACACACTGACGCCTACAACATAAAGTGCCGGTTCAATAAAAAACCTAACATCTATCTGTGAAGGGTGACAAGACATGGGTATCACTTTTATTCAGTGTCAGTTCCTTAATAAGAAACCGACGCCTAAAATTAACCGCCAAATCCAAAATTTCCAGTGAAAAAAATTACCTTCAAAATTTAACATACAACGTCGGTTGTTAAAAAAGAAACCGACGACTAAAGGTTTTCCGCGAGATAGAAAATTGACCAATTTTTATCGTCGGTTGTCTTATAGTAACCGACGCCGTTGTGTTTTCACGCGCTTAACTGTGAAAATTTTCACATCCCTTTAGCGTCGGTGTTTATACGGAAACCGACGACAATGGTCTTAATTCGAGAACATTTATTTTTGTCAGTATATAAAGATAGACGTCGACTTTGCTAGTTGGAACCAATGACTATAAGTGAACAATTGTGTCGGTTTTTTGTTGGTAACTGAAACCTATAGTTTTTAGGGTCGGTTGTTTTTATTAACCGACGCCTATGGTTAACTTAACAACACCCGCGTGAGCCAGACTCTTCCCCCTTTCTCTATTTCATTCGTCTCGCGTGATTGAGGGTTTGGTCCGACAATTTCTCTACTGCCGCTGCTCCTCTGCCTCTGCCTCCTCCGCCATTTTCTCTAGTCATTGTCGCCCACTCGCAGCTCACCGCGCGCCGCCGCCACTCGCCGTCACCGTCGCCCACTCTCCGTCGCTATCACCCCTCCGTCACCGTTGCCACTGCGTTGGTCTGGTTCTCCGACCACTTCTATCCCAGCCGGCCGCGGCTCGTCTAGCCCTGCTCTCCAGGTCCGACCACAACTCCTCTCTAGGACCGACCATATCTCTGCTCCCTGCTCTCCAGGCCGACACTTCCACGTACAAAGGTACCCTTCTCCTGCTCTTCTTCCTCCGCCTTCAAACGGGTACCCTGCTCCTGCTCGACCACCATTGGCTGGTCTGATTCACACATTAATATTGCCAATAATATAGGAAATGAATGCTAGCTCCAATGATTAACATATTGTATATGGTTTTGATCAGAAAAATGCATAGATTGTGAGTAAAATATACTTAAAGATTATTATTCTTCTTGTTATAAAGGTATAGTTAGTACACAAATATTAGATGATATTCAAGAAAACCCTAGTTTGATGGGCATGTTGTTAATCATGTTAATTATGATTCTTTTATATATTCTGATGTCATTGTATAATTATGTGATCCCAACATATTAAATTGAATTAGAATGATTTCAATGAATTATAGGGTTTTAAAGTTGATAAACATGTACATGCGGAAATAGGGTTATTAAACCAATGGTTATACCATAGTATGATCTTAATCTGATCTGGATGTTCATAATAATTTAGTATGTTAAATATGATGATTAGGGATACATATAATGTCTAATAAAGATTCCTAGCCCTTTTGTTTGAAACTATTGATTTCTTGATTTATTATTTAATAATTCTCTATAGATTAGGATTAACCATGTTATAGTTTATAGATATTTATTATATATAAGAATGACAACACATGTAATTGTTGACCTAGAAACCCGTCCAAGATTTACTCATTAGGAGTAAATCTTGGATAGTCCCCGGTTTGGGACTATTCTTGAACACCTAATCTCAATTAGGATGTATGTGTATAATGTGTATTGGGTTTTCAAGAAAATTTCAGTAGCATTTCCCCGTTTGTTCTCTAAGTACATATGTACTTGGAGAACAACAGGGAAATGCTGCCGAAATTTTCTTGAAAACCCAATATACATTATACACTTACTAGTGAGATTAGGTGTTCAAGAATGGGATAGGTGGTACACATTTATTATATATAAGAATGACAACACATGTATTTGTTGGCCTAAAGTTTTAACCATGCATAAACTCTAATCTGTTAACCCTAGACCCTAATCTTGTTGTAATATATACTTGTTTTCTCTTTGATCATAGAATGGATAGATCATGGATGTCCATTCGCAATTGCTGCACCCCAGAGTTTATTTCTGGTTTTGACCAGTTTATTAGATTTTCCGAGGAACATAGGAAACAACCTGGAGATAGGTTCTACTGTCCATGTAGGCATTGCGGTAACAACTTGAAAGTCAACACTGGTGACGAAATCAAAAGTCATGTCATGTACAACGGGATTGTGCAAGGCTATACAGAATGGCACTGGCATGGAGAGATTTCAAACCCAAAACTAGTGGATGTCGATAGCAGTGCTTGTGTGGAAGAAGAAATTGCCTCCGATGACGTAGATGTGAATGAACCAGTTCCAGTAGACATCATTGATGCGATGCTAGATAGTTGTGGGGTAGAGCACACCGATCCACCTCCCATGTTTAGAAACATCATGCATGATGCTGAGATACCGTTATATACAGGTTGTACTAAGTTTATGAAGCTTAGCGCTGTGTTGAGATTGTATAAGCTGAAAGCTAACAATAGATGGAGCGACAAAAGCTTCACGTCATTGTTGTCTTTGTTGAAAGAAATGCTTCCTGAAGGAAATGAGCTGCCAATCTCAACATACCAAGTAAAGAAATTATTGTACCCAATGGGAATGGAGGCCAGGAAGATACACGCATGCCCGAATGATTGTGTATTATTTCAAAAGGACTATGTGGATTTGAAAGATTGTCCAAAATGTGGTGCGTCATGGTATAAATTGATGACTTCGGGGGAATCCAAAACTGATTCTCCTGCCAAGGTGATGTGGTATCTAACTATAATATCACAGTTTCAACACTTGTTTACCAATCTGATAGATGCGAAGAATTTGGGGTGGCATGTAAATGTTAAGAAAAATAATAATGGGATCCTACGACATGCGTCTGATTCCCCATAGTGGAAGAAGATTGATCTATTGTACCCTAAATTTGGTGAAGAAGTCAGGAATCTAAGACTTGGGCTTTGTACAGATGGGATGAATCTTTACGTGACATTGAGCAGCCAACATAGCACTTGGCCAGTCATGTTTGTTATATACAATCTTCCTCCCTGGCTGTGTATGAAAAATAAGTACGTATTGCTGTCGTTGTTGATATCGGGCCCTAAACAACCTGGAAATGATATCGATGTTTATCTTGAACCTATGCTTGATGACTTAAAGAATCTCTGGGGTGAAGGTGTGATGACCTATGATGCTTCATGAAGAGAGACATTTCGTTTGCATGCTATGTTGTTTTTCACTATTAATGACTTTCCAGCATATGGGAATTTGTCTGGATATAGTGTCAAAGGAGATAAAGTGTGTCCAATATGTGAAGAGAACACTGATTCAATAAGACTAAAACATGGCGGTAAGACTGTATATCTTGGTCATTGAAGGTTTCTTACAAAATTCCATCCGTATCGTAGGAAGCACAAAGTATTCAATGGATTGAATGAGGAACGTAGTGCACCTAAACCTATACCAGGGGAGGTTGTTTATGAAAGAGTAAAAGACTTTGTCAATGAATTTGGTAAGAGATCACAATGTACTATGGCCACACGGAGTTACAAATCTTTATTCAAGAAGAAGTCAATATTTTGGGATCTTCCTTATTGGAGTTCTTTGACAGTCAGACATTGTATCAATGTCATGCACGTTGAGAAAAATGTATGTGATAGTGTCATTGGTACTTTGTTGAATATACCAGGTAAGCCTAAAGATGGGATAAAATCCAGACTGGACCTACGTGAAATGGGAATAAGGTCAAAATTAATAAAATTACGTGAAATGGGAAATCGGAGAACATACTTACCTTCCGCTTGTTACACATTATCTAGAAAGGAGAAGAAAGCTTTTTGTACATGTTTGGTAAATGTTAAGGTGCCACAGGGTTACTCATCCAACATCCGTAGATTGGTATCAATGAAAGATCTAAAGTTGATAGGTCTTAAATCTCATGATTGTCACACTCTAATGCAACAAATATTTCCTGTGGCAATTCGATCTATATTGTCGAAGCATGTAAGGTTTGCAATCACCAGACTTTGTTTCTTTTTCAACAGTCTGTGCAGCAAAGTTATTGACTCTGATACTCTCGATAATTTGCAAAGAGAAGTAGTTGTTACCCTAAGTCAGCTCGAGATGTATTTCCCTCCTTCATTCTTTGATATCATGGTACATCTTGTTGTCCACTTGACTAGGGAAGTGAAAATGTTGGGACCAGTTTTCTTGCATTGGATGTATCCCTTTGAACGACACATGAACATTTTTAAAAGTGATGTTCGAAACGTTATCGGCCTGAAGGTCATATTATTGAGGGTTATGTGATGAGAGAGGTTATGGATTTTTGCAATGACTTTCTCAGTGGTAATGACACTCCTGGTAATGACAAGAATATTGAGGAGCAATTTGGCAAAGGAATTTTGGGATCACGGGTGAAAGTAATCAGTTGTGAGCAGTTGGAACAAGGTCACTTGTATATTTTACACAACATGGATGAAGTGAGTGTTTGTATCGAGGAACATACCAATTTCATCAAGAGACAATATCCTCGAGCCAATACAATGTGGCTTTCTAGAGAGCATAACAAGACATTTATTAAGTGGTTTGAAGATAAAGTCTTACATCAACTATCTAAAACACCAGATGATATTACTGAAACTATAAAATGCCTCACCTTTAAACCAAAATTGAATGTTATGTCTTATGAAGGGTATGGCATTAATGGATTCACATATTACACAAAGTGCCAAGATCATAAGAGTGTCGTCCAAAATAGTAGGGTCACCCTTCAAGCGTCGACTATGTTTTTTGCAAGTGCAAAGGATAAGAGTCCACATGAAGCTAAAATGTCATATTACAGTGTCATTGAAGACATATGGAGTTTGACTACATAGATTTCAGAATTTCTCTCTTCAAATGTAATTGGGATGATAACACCAAAGGAGTTATAGTGGATGAATTGGGTTTTACTTTAGTGAACTTTGAAAAGATTGGCGAGAAGGGTGAACCATTCATATTGGCATCACTGGCGAAACACGTATTTTATATCGATGATCCTGCAAATGATAAAGGTCAGTTGTTCTTCATGGTAAAAGATAGTTCATTGAAGATCCTATAGATGAAGAAGAGTACTATGATAAGTATGATGACTCCAGTCCATTCTCAGTTGGGTTGCCAACACCAGCAGATATTGAAGCTAATGATTACTTGTATGTGCGCGGAGATCACAATGAATGATTGTTAATTGATAAAAAATCGCAATATTAGAGGCATGTTTATATTTTTTCATATGTTTTATATTTTCTGAATGTGAACTTTACAATGTGAATTACTTTACAATGTGAATGTGAACTTTACAATGTGAATGTGACCTTTACAATGTGAATTACTTTACAATGTGAATTACTTTACAATGTGAACTTTACAATGTGAATGTGAACTTTCAGATGGCTGAGCATTCTCCTGATGACCGTGTTGATGATTACCGTGTGGGTGAGGACATCAATGTGCCGCCTCACAATGGAAGTTTTAAAAATATATCATATATTTATATCTATATGTCCATTTATAGTTATATCCTGTAAGTGTGTTTATTTTGTCAAATTTTAGGTTGATGATGCACATGTACCCTCTGAAGCACTTGAGGCACTTGATGAGCAGTACCAAAAAGTTGACAAGAGAAGGGGCATCACTATGATGAAGAAGTTAATAGTGCTAAGGGGCAATGGACCCAAACTTGTTGTGGATTTTGCTAATGCAGGAAATATAATTGGAGTGAATCGCAATTCATTTGTTTCATATCTTGGGTATGTTACTCATAGCCATTGCGGTGGTAAGATAGATTCTTGGAATAAAGTTCCTAAGGGGAAGAAAGAGTTAATATGGAAGGATTTATGCATGAGTTATTATTAATTTGCAATTCTATTTTGTAGATTACTAATTTTTGGATACTAGTTAATAGCAATTCTATTTTGCAGAGTATATTCACATTGGATGAAAAGATGCATCGTAAGTGCATGATGCAACGATGTGGGAGAGTCCTAAGGAACTATAGGACAAAACTCACCTGAGAATACATAAAAGAAGGTGACAAGAGGAATAAGACAGCCACTGAAAAGTGGAACTTCTTGGACCCAGAAGAATGGGACGTGTTTGTTGCTTCAAGAAAAATTGATGAATTCAAGGTATTAGGCATCACTCACAATTTAATTAATATACATTGTATTCACCTATTCAAGATTAACATTTAGTGTTACTAACCAAATCAATGTGCATACTAAATAGGCCCTCAAGGAGGCGCAAAGAGCAAGGCGTGCACTGAATGTGCATGACCACACAATGGGTCCAAAGGGGTATGTAGGCATTCACCATAGACTACTGGATAAGTCTACTGCTCAGTCTACTGCTACTCAGGAGTCCTCTACTATAGGTACCACACCTCTGCCTCGCCATGATGTCTGAATAGCTGGGAGGCAAAATAAGAAGGGAGAAATAAGGAAGCCTGCAACTGCTGAGGCGGCTGCAAAAATGGTGAAATACAACTCTTAGAGCAATCATTCGAATATTGATTATTTGTGGTGTTTACTTAATTACAAATTTTTTATTTTGGCAATTAGAAGGAGCAGCACAATCTTAGGAAACAAGGCAAGTTCATCCCTGAGGGCACAAGGGATGAATTGACAGTTGCTCTGGGTAACCCAGAGCATCCTGGATGTGTTAGGGCTGCAGGTGCTGGTGTGGGCGTCAAAGCGTTCTTTGGGCCATCCCAGCGCAAACATGTCCCAAAAGCGGGAATTTCACAAGAAGAGGTAACATATTCTTTCTTTAGAATGTTACTGTAAAAGAGAATTCAATAATTAAAAGCTAACATTTCTTTTATCCAGGTATAGGTAGATAAGATAGTTGATAGAAGAGTCGATGAAGTAGTTGATAAGAGAGTCAAGGAAGTAGTTGATAAGACACTCCATGAAGCAATGAGCAAGTGGCAGACATCTCTGACTGCCACTCTACAGACAGTACCTATGGCATCCCACTCTACTCCTACTACAGAGGTTGGGAGTAGTAATCTTGTAGACCCACCAACTAGCACATCCGCTGTAAGTATTTTTATGTCATAGTAACTAGTCTTTTCAAGATGATATGTATATATGTATATAACATTCTTTACACAAATTTGTAGGGGTTGAAGCTATGCCGTCTAAAAAGTAAAGAATATGTCATTACAGAGGCGTCGGCTTACCCATCCCTACCAGGGGAAATGTTTCATGGGTCTCCATTACCAGCTGGTTGGGTTCGTGTGATCCCGCTACGTATATTCCCAGTTGGATGGATCTTCCATTGCCATATGCCCACCCATATTGTGAAACGCTTGGTGAGGCAGAAGGCGGAGTGATATTGTGGCCAAAAGTGGATGTCGTCTATATTGAAATTGTATGGTAAATGTACATTACGTTAAATTTTTAGTGTGTGTATATGATGTCAATTGATATGAAATTATATATATATATACAGGTTAAAAAGAAGACACCCAGAGCATCTAGGCCTCCACCTCCACCTCCTACATTACCAAGTTGGGTTCCACAGGACCTACCTGTCCCATTAGGTCCTAATTGTAGGGGTATGGCAATATTGTTAGGAGAACATGATATAAATTGTCCTATAACTATTTCTATAGATGCGGATGCTGCAGGTCAATCATACGAAAACAAACTATTTATACAAGATATTTTGGAGTTTTTTCGATATGATTGGCTGAATACATATGTGATAGAGCTATGGATAAGGTGAGATATTCTTTATACATCCATATACCTTGTGTAGGATCTGGTGATTTGGTTTCTTATATATTAATGCATACGTAATACATGTTTTGCAGCTACTTAGACAAGATATGTGCATATTTTTCATTCGAACATGTAAGATTGTTGATTCCATCTTTGATTAGTCTAGTAGCTAAAGACCCAACGTCAGTTCAACAATACTACTGTGATGCTTTTACAAATTTTTCTCAAAATAACAAGACGATGATAATAGCTCCATTCAATGTGGAGTAAGTTTACTTTGCTTAAATTTTGGACTTAAGAAAAGTACATTTTTATTGTGGATTTTGAGTTATTAATTTTTAACTTTTTTACCTCTAGGGGTATGCATTGGGAGTTACTAGTTATTGTCCCCGAGACGTTCACTGTCTATTATCTAGATCCTAAAGGGACTAAATTGAATTCAAAATATGGACACACAATGAAAATGACATTATTCCAGTGAGAAATATTTTATTTTCATATCCGTTAACATATGTTATTACATTACTATTTAATTATGCAATGTACTGTGTTACATTAATATGTATGGGTTTAGATGAGTTCAAAAAGGCTGGAGGAAAGGTCCCCAGGAAAAAGAACCAGCCAATAATTTGGAAGAATGCAGAAGTAAGTTACCGACTCCAATGTATATATTATTTATATGAACAATGCTTAACTAGTTGTATTTTTTAATATTTTGTATGTTTCAATTTATAGTGTGCTACACAAGACAACAGATGGGCATGTGCATACTATGTGATGCGATTTATGCACATGATTATCAAATATGCCGCAGTGGACATCGATACCATTCCTGAGGTATTATATATAGTCTCATTAGATAATATGAAATATATCAATCTTATTTATATATTATTAATTATATATATACATCATTCTCTTTGTAGGTGTTTAAAACTGACCCCACTACAGGAAAGGCCTTACTAGATGTAAATGCTCCCTATACGATGGAAGAATTAAATGATGTAAGAGAAGAATGGGCAAAAGCCATACAAGTAGTGGGGGTTTTAAAATATAATTGCGATGTTGATAGCGAATAATGACTAAAGAATGAGATTTTGTAAATGAATTTCCGATCTTTAATATGTGTGTATGTTTCTACATGTCTGAATGTTTCTACATGTGTCTGAATGTTTATACATGTGTGAATGTGAAAATGAATGAAACTGCTGGTTGCTATATGAATGTATCTACATGTGTGAATGTGAAAATGAATGGAACTGCAGATTGTTACATGAATGTTTCTACATGTGTGAAAATAAAATGGAACTGTAGGTTGCTAAATGTGTGAAAATTAATGTTGTTAATTTTGCAGGTTTGTGGCCTGTTGTTGGCTGATATCAATGAATGTTGTAAAACTTACAGTTTATAACTGAACTGCAGGTTTCTCATCCTGTGACCAGCCACAACAGGCCTGCAGACTGATAAAAAAACATACAATAGGCATCAATTATTTGAAAAACCGACGACAAATGCTTACAATGTCAGATAATAGCTAAAACTGTGGGCTATGATCTCTAAAACACAAGATAAATGTAGCGGAAGCGGTTCGATTAACAGCGGAATACAAAAAATCACGATAAATTAAAACCTTTCGAAAACGAGATCTCGAAAACTTGAAACTCCTTTCATAAAAGTAAGCTGAACTGTTTACATCTCTGATAAATCACTTCTCGAGTGATTATATACATTGTTATACAAAATCTCAAGACTTCAAAATTCTCAGATCAACAAACTCCTAGGACCTGAGTGTACCGAGATGACATAAGACTATTCTATCTACAAGACTAGACAGCACAGTGTTTCCACCTGAAATCACTACTGCTCCTGGTTTTGCCACTGCTGCTGCTGTCCACCTACAGACCGGTTCCTTCGACCTCGACATCCACCTAAAGGTAGAAAATCTACGGGGTGAGACAATTTTAAATAATTGTCCCAGCGAGAGTTATAACTCTCCGCCAGAAACTTTGTTAAAAGCAATCAAGGAATATCATGAGCAGGTAACTTAGATTACTCACAACATGCTTGATAACAATTACTCATCTTTATTAAGGAATATGAAGAACATGTATACTAATACTTGAACAGGATATTAAATGCAAGCAATGTAATATCAATCAATGTTCCTCGTAGTTCAACCTAAGCAGTTATGCTACGCGGTTTATTATGTTTTACAAACATCATTGTGCCCTGCGGAGATGAGGTATACCGCTCATGCTCCAACCGATCACTAGTAAGTCGCATCGGTATCATACTAGGTCATTGAAAGAGTCGGATTCTCATGACCTTCAACTACCTCAGTCAGAATGAGGATAAACATGCAGGACATCTAGTGTCTCTGCTAATATAGCTCACCAGGGTATTCTGGTACTTCGCTATTAGAGTCACAGTGGCATTTTTCACTCTCTTCGCTATCGAAATATTTCATGTTTATCTCTCATCGATGCGGTATAAAGATTTCTTTGGGAGAATAGTGTTACATCATCCCGGTATAAGCATATAGTGAAGGGATGATGGATTAAGATACATCCACATCAACTCCTACACTAGGATGTAAGGATATACACATCCATATTCCCCCACATTCTCTAAAGTATGTGATCCAGGAGTTCCCTTAGGAAAACCTGTTTCACCATCATTTAAACTCTGACAATGATGGATCTATGATCAGGGCTCTACATGATATGATTATACTTGATTATTAGGTACATTTCAATATTCTTTTAGCATCATACATGTTTCCAAACATTTAAGTACTAAACATGGCTATAACAGAAGAATACTAAATGTAACATGTATTACTCATATCAGCTATCAGATGAATATCAATTCTTAATCATCTTATCACTATAATTCAGGAACATGGGTGTTCACACCCTTATATCATTATAACACTTGCTATCACATGACATGTCAGCATCAAGTCATCTATTAGCATGACCTTGATGTCATTCATGGCCCTTAAGGCATATCAGTTTCATATGATGCCACTTGCATCTAGGCAACATAGTTATTTCCGTTCATAAGCTATTGACATGCTTTCAATGAATATGATGTCATGATCCTTACCTGGATATGATTATTCTCTTATAAGAACCTGCATGATTAATTCAATTGATAATAATCAACAATTCATAATCAGATCAGCAGTCAATAAGACAGAATGAACCCTTCAATTCAAAGGTTATACTTTTACGTCCTTACAAAGGGTCAGATTCCCTTGTTTACATCATTTAGGGTTATTCACCCCTTGCATTATAATTGGGAATAATAATTCCTCATCTCATATCTTGATCACAGAATTCATGCTTAAAGGAATAACATGAGTTTAGAGTTTATTGTTCATTTCAACATATTACTATGAACTAGGGTTTAATATTCACATTACTCATGATTACCCTAGAATTAGGGTTTACTATTCACATTACTCACGATTACCCTAGAATTAGGGTTTACTATTCACTTCATAGTGAAATGAGCTCATAGCATCATCATGAATGAGAAATATCATCATTGATGCTTTCAAATTAGGTTAAGACTCATCAATTATCTTAATTAGGGTTTTCATGATTCTCTCATAAGTGAATCATACCCTAATCCTGCATATTCATATACATTGAAGGTACTTTATTTGAGTTTTAACCATAAATGGTACTTTCTCTCTCTCCTTACTAATGGATGGTGATTACATAACTCTAGATAGGGTTGGGTTAAGTCCTTATTGATTAACATAAACCAAATCACCACTATCATGTCATTAGGGTTTACATAAAACAAGGTATCCTTTAATTGAACCCATTTAAGTTGAAATGAGTGTGAACCCATTTGAGATGAAATGAGTGTGAACCCATTTGAGTTGAAACGAGTGTGAACCCATTTGAGTTGAAACGAGTGTGAACCCATTTGAGTTGAAACAAGTGTGAACCCATTTGAGTTGAAACGAGTGTGAACCCATTTGGGTTGAAACGAGTGTGAACCCATTTGAGTTGAAACGAGTGTGAACCCATTTGAGTTGAAACGAGTGTGAACCCATTTGAGTTGAAACGAGTGTGAACCCATTTGGGTTGAAACGAGTGTGAGCCCATTTGAGTTGAAACGAGTGTGAACCCATTTGGGTTGAAATGAGTGTGAACCCATTTGAGTTGAAACGAGTGTGAACCCATTTGGGTTGAAACGAGTGTGAACCCATTTGGGTTGAAACGAGTGTGAACTCATTTCAGTTGAAACAAGTGTGAACCCATTTGGGTTGAAACGAGTGTGAACCCATTTGAGTTGAAACGAGTGTGAACCCATTTGGGTTGAAACGAGTGTGAACCCATTTGAGCTGAAACGAGTGTGAACCCATTTGAGTTGAAACGAGTGTGAACCCATTTTTGTTGAAACGAGTGTGAACCCATTTGAGCTGAAACAAGTGTGAACTGTTTAGACTTATTGGTCCAAGATCGTTTAGTAAAGTTGGATAAGGACCAACATAGGTATTAACGCCCTTCATCTTCAACCTTGAAACCAAGGTCTGTTCTTCACGAAAAAGCTTGCAAGAGTGCAAAGAAAGATGGGGAAGAAGAAGAACTAACTATTATTTGTAAGAATAAAAGTATGCATAACAAAGCAAGGTGTAGAGTTATAAAACCCGCCTCAAACGTTGTTCCTAGAACTCCAAGCTTCCAAGCTTCGAAACTTTAATGGTGGCATGAGCTCCACAGGTCATCCAAGGTTGTTTCTTCAAGGAAAAGTTGGGAAGGATCGGCTAGGAAGAGAAAGCTAAGTAAGATAACCATGAAACCAACCTTGTAACCTGGTTTCCTCCATGAATTTGAGCAAGATGATGATAAAAGCTTACCTAGATGAACTTGGTCGTCTTCCTCTACTCCTGAGCTCTGTCCTAAGTCGGTCTAAGCAAGGGAATAAGAAGGGAAGAAAGGAAACATTGCCTTTGGTTGCAAAGGAAAGGATCATATATACTTTGAGGTTATTTTCATCATAAGGACAACTTACTCCTCTTTTTCACAACTAGGTCCTTCCTTTCTTTTAGGCACGTCCCTCCTCTTCATATATAAGGTAAAACTTCTTCTAAGACCAAGGACTAAAGGCAAGGAAGGTCAACTTGTCACTATGGTGCACATATACATATAAGGGTCTCCTTTACTTACAACTTTGGTGGTTTAATTACAAAGGTATTTCTTATAATATGATTATTCAAATGAAGTGCATCCTTCATTATTATAACTTTAAATGATGTCAAAAGTCATAAAAGATATTCTAGAAAGTGTATATCACAAGTTGCACCCCTCATTTTGGGTAAATTACACCTTTACACCAAAATTAGGGTTTTAAGCACAAGGATTGCTCCACAAGCTGCACCTTGGTGCCCAAACTTGGGAAATCCATCATACCTCATCATATTCATTCATATGATGTCTCTTTGTTAGAGGAACATCTTAACCTGTGTAATTTGCAAGTTTAACCCTCTAATTGGTTAATATGCACATAGGTCCCTGTATTACCAAACAATACTACAATTATTGTTTAAAAAGGACAGAAATGAAAATGTATGTTCCTTAGGAACTTAATTACATGCTAAAAGATAATCACAAGGATTTAATTACATATTTAGGCAAAACACCTAGGGTTAATTCATAACCCATGTTAGGGATGTTACAAATTATCCACCCCTTACAAGGATTTCGTCCCCGAAATCGATAAAACATATTAAGAGAAAAGAGCAGGGTATTTCCTTCTCATCTCTTCCTCTAGTTCCCAAGTGGCTTCTTCAACACCACAGTGATTCCAGAGGACTTTTACAAGACTTATATCTTTCTTCTTTAGCTTTTTAATTCTGTTATCAAGGATTGACACTGGTCCTTCCTCATAAGTTATATCTTCGTTCAATTCTATTTCCATAGGTTGTAGAACTGACTCGGTATCAGGATGACATTTCCTTAACATAGAAATGTGAAACACAGGGTGTAGTTTTTGTAATTGTGGTGGTAACTCTAGTCTATAGGCTACCTTTCCAATCCGTTCAATGATTGGATAAGGCCCCGTAAATCTAGGAGCTAACTTCCCTTTCCTTCCAAAGCGAAGGACTCCTTTCCAAGGCGAGACCTTGAGATACACTCTGTCTCCAACCTGGAACTCCAACGGTCTACGACGCTTGTCAGCATATGATTTCTGCCTATCCTGTGCAGTCTTAATCTGTTGTTGTATTACTTTAATCTTCTCCGTAGTCTGCTGCACAAGATCAGGACCTAACAACTGATGTTCACCAGTCTCATACCAGCATAAGGGTGATCTACAACGTCTACCATACAAGGCTTCATAAGGTGCCATATCAATACTATGTTGATAGCTATTGTTATAGGCAAACTCTATCAAGCTTAGGTGCAGATCCCAACTTCCTATGAACTGGAGAACACATGTTCTCAATAAGTCTTCCAAGGTCTGTATAGTCCTTTCCGACTGTCCATCAGTCTGTGGATGAAAGGATGTACTAAACCTTAACTGGGTGCCTAGTGCCCTATGTAGCTGTTCCCAAAAATGACTTGTAAATAGAGGACCTATGTCAGAAACTATGGTGACAGGAACTCCGAGCAAACACACTATCTCTTGAACATATAACTGGGATAACCTTTCAGCAGAATAGGTTGTTTTGACAGGTAAGAAATGCGCTGTCTTAGTCAACCTATCAACAATTACCCAAATGGAATCATGTCCTTTGTTTGTCCTAGGTAGGCCAACAACAAAGTCCATGGTTACATGATCCCACTTCCACTGTGGTATGGGAAAAAGTTGCATTGTTCCTGCAGGCTTCTGGTGTTCAGCTTTAACTTGCTGACACACCGGACACCTCAGAACAAATTCAGCTACATCCTTCTTCATCCCAGGCCACCAATACATATCTTTCAAGTTTCGATACATCTTGGTGCTTCCTGGATGCATATCATACATAGAAGAATGAGCTTCCTCCAGGACTATCTTCCTCAGGTTATCCACATCTGGCACTATCATTCTCCCATGATAGCATGCCACTTGATCATCTGATTCATGAAAACCTTCTCGCTTCTCATCACCATACTCAGATCTGATCTGCTGCACTGCAGCATCAACTTGCTGTGCCTCCTTAATCTGCTCTCTTAGGGTGGGTTTGATATGCATCTCAGCCAACAACCCGGCAATCCATGACACCTTCATCTGTACATTGTCTTGCCTTAAGGAGATAAGCATATCTCTCCTAGGGCATACTAAGGAATTTAATTGTGCCCTATCAGAGGATGATGTTGCTGATTTCCTACTCAAGGCATCTGCAACTACATTGGCCTTCCCTGGATGGTAATCTATCGTACAATCATAATCCTTAATTAACTCCATCCAGCGACGTTGCCTCATGTTAAGGTCATGCTGAGAGAAGATATTCTTAAGATTCTTATGATCAGTGAAAACCTGGAATGCTTCTCCATATAAATAGTGTCTCCAGATTTTCAAGGTATGAACCACAACAGCTAACTCTAAATCATGTGTCGAATAATTCTCCTCATGTTTCTTAAGTTGGCGAGAAGCAAAAGAAATCACATGCTTATCCTGCATCAGCACACATCTGAGTCAATTCTTGGAGGCATCACAGAAAAGTATGTATCCTTTGCCTTGCTCAGGTAACACAAGTACAGGTGCACTTGTCAATCTTTCCTTCAACAACTGAAAGGACTGCTGACACTTGTCACTCCAAGTAAAAGAAACATCTTTCTGGGCCAACTTCGTCAAGGGTAGGGCTATAGAACTGAAGTTCTTAATGAACCTTCGATAATAGCCAGCCAACCCTAAGAAACTACGAATCTCCGTCGGTGTCTTCGGTTGTTCCCATTGTAGAACAGACTCTACCTTTTTAGGGTCAACACGAATTCCCGAGGCAGATACCACATGTCCAAGAAAAGATATCTCCGGCATCCAGAACTCACACTTGCTAAACTTAGCGTATAACTTATGTTGTCTTAGCAAGGTTAGAGCCTGACGAAGATGCTGTTCATGCTACTGAGCATCTCTACTATAGATCAGGATGTCATCTATAAAGACAACAACACACTGATCGAGGAAAGGTCGGAAGATTCTATTCATGAGTTCCATAAATGCAGCTGGTGCATTAGTTAGTCCAAATGACATAACTGTGAACTCATAGTGACCATACCTTGTCCTGAAGGCAGACTTGGGTATGTCACTGTCCTTAATACGAAGTTGATGATATCCAGACCTCAAGTCTATCTTCGAGAAGACGGTTGCACCACGCAACTGGTCAAAAAGATCATCAATTCTCGGCAGAGGGTACTTATTCTTTATCGTTACTTTATTTAGTTGTATGTAATCAATGCACAACCACATTGATCCATCCTTCTTTTTAACAAACAAGACCGGAGCACCCCAAGGTGAAGTACTTGGTCAGATAAAACCTTTCTCAAGCAATTCTTGAAGCTGTTTCTTGAGTTCTGCCATCTCAGCAGGCGCCATCCTATATGGAGTTTGTGCTATGGGTTGGGTATCTGGGATCAAATTGATTTCAAAATCAATTTCCCGAGGCGGTGGCATACCTGGAAGTTCTTCAAGAAATACATCTTCAAATTCCCTGACTATAGGAACTTCAGCAATGTTAGGACTCTTCATGGTGGTATCTATCACATGGTCCAAGAATGCATAACATCCTTGCCTCATCAGCTTATCAGCAACCATAGCAGACACAAGATAGGTGGGTAGAATCTTTCTCTCTCCTTGAAAGATCCATGTGTTGCTCTTATCAGCAAACACAGCCTGCTTGGATTCACAACCCAAGACAACTCTATACCTTTCTAAGGTATCCATTCCAAGGATTATATCAAATCCTTGCATATCAAGTGGTATAAGATCCACTTGAATGCGATGATCAGAAAAGAAGAGAATGCAGGGAGAGCATACCTCTTGCAAAATAGCAGAACCTCTCAACGGAGTTTCAAGCAATAAGCTATCTGCCCTATGACTAACTATCATATTACAGTTACGAATCACTCTTCGAGTGATAAAAGAGTGTGTAGCACCCGGGTCAAGCAAAACATATACCACTTAGGATTTAGACACATCAGAATATAAAAGTTCCATCTGACCTGCCACAACCCGTGGATTAACCACTGCTTCTGGTGGGTTCATAGCATAGAACCTTGCTGTCGCCTGAGGTTGAGTTGGTGCTGACGATCCAGCCTGAGACGCTTGCCCACGTCCTCTAGATGCTCCTTGAGACTGCCTTCTCTGTGATCCCTGTTGATTCTGCCTCAGAGGCTGTGTCACACTGACATGCCTAGACCTGCAGTCCTTCATCAGATGTCCCACCTTCCCATAGTTGTAACAGCTTCTTTCCAGTTGTTGTGGTCTTGGTGGTCCTGTGACCGACATTGATGCTGAACTGTGAGTCTCTCATGGCGGTAAACCTCATCCTCTACCTCTACTTGGGGACCACTGAGTCTGAGAACTAGATCCGGGTGGTGGAGGTGTAGATGCAGAGAATCTAGGCTTCTTAAAGTCTCTAGATGAAGATCCCTAGAACTGTGGATATCTCTTTTGGGTTTGTCTTTTCTTGACTACAAATCTCTCTATCCTTCGGACTGACTCAACAAAGGTAGAGAATCTCTCCCGGTTTTCTAGTGCAGACACGGGAGTAGTCATGTCGGCATTCAAACCCTTCTTAAACCTCCTAATCCTTTCTTCATCTGTGGTAGCCATATGCGGACAGAATCACAACAACTCCATGAACTTAGCCTCATACTCGCTAATGTTCATCATACCCTACCTCAGTCTCTCAAACTGAGAGATCTTCTCATCCAGGAAAGTCTTTGGAAAATATTTGTGGACAAATTCCCGACGAAAGTCTTCCCACGAGATCTCTATCCCAGGCCTCTTCTGCTCTTCCATGGTCCACCAGTGACCAGCACTGCCTTTGAGAAGATAGACAACATGTCTAACCTTCTCACCTTCGGGGATGTTGAGGATTCAGAAAGCTTTCTCCAACTCAATTAACCAGAGATCGACATCTGCTGGATCAGCTGTTCCAAAGTATTCGGTTGCTCCGACATGACGAAGTCACTCGAACGTCTTACCGATACCTTGTCCTTCAGGTTGGGTAGGTGCCCTAGGTGCAGGCATAGGCATACTATCTGTTATGTGTGTCATGGCAGTCATAAACTGCCCAAACATGGTCCGAACAGCTGGGTTTCCCATGTCAGCTGGGTCAAACTGAGGTGGCTCCATAGGTGGCTCAGGTACAGGTTGCTCTATTTCTAGGTTTCTTGCACCTTCTCAAGGTGCAGCAACACTACTTTCGGCCTCCTACTCCTCCTGTGGTCCAGACATCCTTAATTATCTTCTTCTCCTGAGGAGAAGAAGACTCTATTAGATAAGAAAGAAGTACTAAGGATAGACTTGACACTCTAAGTCCAATGTCTCTGTAGACTCAGCGAACCTAGTGCTCTGATACCACTAATTGTGGGCTCTGATCTCTAAAACACAAGATAAACGTAGCGGAAGCGGTTCGATTAACAGCGGAATACGAAAAATCACGATAAATTAAAACCTTTCGAAAACGAGATCTCGAAAACTTGAAAATCCTTTCATAAAAGTAAGATGAACTGTTTACATCTCTGATAAATCACTTCTCGAGTGATTATATACATTGTGATACAAAATCTCAAGACTTCAAAATTCTCAGATCAACAAACTCCTAGGACCTGAGTGTACAGATATGACATAAGACTATTCTATCTACAAGACTAGACAGCACAATGTTTCCACCTGAAATCACTACTGCTCCTGGTTTTGCCGCTGCAGCTGCTGTCCACCTGCAGATCGGTTCCTTCGACCTCGACGTCCACCTAAAGGTAGAAAATCTACGGGGTGAGACAATTTTAAATAATTGTCCCAGCGAGAGTTATAACTCTCCGCCAGAAACTTTGTTAAAAGCAATCAAGGAATATCATGAGCAGGTAACTTAGATTACTCACAGCAGGCTTGATAACAATTACTCATCTTTATTAAGGAATATGAAGAACATGTATACTAATACTTGAACATGATATTAAATGCAAGAAATGTAATATTAATCAATGTTCCTTTTAGTTCAACCTAAGCAGTTATGCTACGCGGTTGATTATGTTTTACAAACATCATTATGCCCTGCGGAGATGAGGTATACCGCTCATGCTCCAACCGATCACTAGTAAGTTGCATCGGTATCATACTAGGTCATTAAAAGAGCCAGATTCTCATGACCTTCAACTACCTCAGTCAGAATGAGGATAAACATGCAGGACATCTAGTGTCTCTGCTAATATAGCTCACCAGGGTATTCTGGTACTTCGCTATTAGAGTCACAGTGGCATTTTGCACTCTCTTCGCTATCAAAATATTTCATGTTTATCTCTCATCGATGCGGTATAAAGATTCCTTTGGGAGAATAGTGTTACATCATCCCGGTATAAGCATATAGTGAAGGGCTGATGGATTAAGATACATCCACATCAACTCCTACACTAGGATGTAAGGATATACACATCCATATTCCCCCACATACTCTAAAATATGTGATCCAGGAGTTCCCTTAGGAAAACCTGTTTCACCATCATTTAAACTCTGACAATGATGGATCTATGATCAGGGCTCTACATGATATGATTATACTTGATTATTAGGTACATTTCAGTATTCTTTGAGCATCATACATGTTTCCAAACATTTAAGTACTAAACATGGCTATAACAGAAGAATACTAAATGTAACAGGTATTACTCATATCAGTTATCAGATGAATATCAATTCTTAATCATCTTATCACTATGATTAAGGAACATGGGTGTTCACACCCTTATATCATTATAACACTTGCTATCACATGACATGTCAGCATCAAGTCATCTATTAGCATGACCTTGATGTCATTCATGGCCCTTAAGGCATATCAGTTTCATATGATGCCACTTGCATCTAGGCAACATAGTTATTTCCGTTCATAAGCTATTGACATGCTTTCAATGAATATGATGTCATGATCCTTACCTGGATATGATTATTCTCTTATAAGAACCTGCATGATTAATTCAATTGATAATAATCAACAATTCATAATCAGATCAGTAGTCAATAAGACAAAATTAACCCTTCAATTCAAAGGTTATAGTTTTATGTCCTTACAAAGGGTAAGATTCCCTTGTTTACATCATTGAGGGTTATTCACCCCTTGCATTATGATTGGGAATAATAATTCCTCATCTCATATCTTGATCATACAATTCATGCTTAAAGGAATAACATGAGTTTAGAGTTTATTGTTCATTTCAACATATTACTATGAACTAGGGTTTACTATTCACATTACTCATGATTACCCTAGAATTAGGGTTTACTATTCACTTCATAGTGAAATGAGCTCATAGCATCATCATGAATGAGAAACATCATCATTGATGCTTTCAAATTAGGTTAAGACTCATCAATTATCTTAATTAGGGTTTTCATGATTCTCTCATAAGTGGATCATACCCTAATCCTGCATATTCATATACATTGAAGGTACTTTATTTGAGTTTTAACCATAAATGGTACTTTCTCTCTCTCTCCTTACTAATGGATGGTGATTACATAACTCTAGATAGGGTTGGGTTAAGTCCTTATTGATTAACATAAACCAAATCACCACTATCATGTCATTAGGGTTTACATAAAACAAGGTATCCTTTAATTGAACCCATTTAAGTTGAAACGAGTGTGAACCCATTTGAGCTGAAACGAGTGTGAGTTGAAACGAGTGTGAACCCATTTGAGTTGAAACGAGTGTGAACCCATTTGAGTTGAAACGAGTGTGAACCCATTTGAGTTGAAACGAGTGTGAACCCATTTGAGTTGAAACGAGTGTGAACCCATTTGAGTTGAAATGAGTGTGAACCCATTTGGGTTGAAACGAGTGTGAACCCATTTGAGTTGAAACGAGTGTGAACCCATTTGGGTTGAAACGAGTGTGAACCCATTTGAGTTGAAATGAGTGTGAACCCATTTGGGTTGAAACGAGTGTGGACCCATTTGGGTTGAAACGAGTGTTAACCCATTTGAGTTGAAACGAGTGTGAACCCATTTGGGTTGAAACGAGTGTGAACCCATTTGAGTTGAAACGAGTGTGAACCCATTTGGGTTGAAACGAGTGTGAACCCATTTGAGCTGAAACGAGTGTGAACCCATTTGAGTTGAAATGAGTGTGAACCCATTTGAGTTGAAACGAGTGTGAACCCATTTGAGTTGAAACAAGTGTGAACTGTTTAGACTTATTGGTCCAAGATCGTTTAGTAAAGTTGGATAAGGACCAACATAGGTATTAACACCCTTCGTCTTCAACCTTGAAACCAAGGTCTTTTCTTCACGAAAAAGCTTGCAAGAGTGCAAAGAATGATGGGGAAGAAGAAGAACTAACTATTATTTGCAAGAATAAAAGTATGCATAACAAAGCAAGGTGTAGAGTTATAAAACCCGCCTCAAACGTTGTTCCTAGAACTCCAAGCTTCCAAGCTTCGAAACTTTAATGGTGGCTTGAGCTCCACAGGTCATCCAAGGTTGTTTCTTCAAGGAAAAGTTGGGAAGGATCGACTAGGAAGAGAAAGCTAAGTAAGATAACCATGAAACCAACCGTGTAACCTGGTTTCCTCCATGAATTCGAGCAAGATGATGATAAAAGCTTACCTAAATGAACTTGGTCGTCTTCCTCTACTCCTGAGCTCTGTCCTAAGTCAGTCTAAGCAAGGGAATAAGAAGGGAAGAAAGGAAATGTTGGCTTTGGTTGCAAAGGAAAGGATCATATATACTTTGAGGTTATTTTCATCATAAGGACAACTTACTCCTCCTTTTCACAACTAGGTCCTTCCTTTCTTTTAGGCACGTCCCTCCTCTTCATATATAAGGTAAAACTTCTTCTAATACCAAGGACTAAAGGCAAGGAAGGTCAACTTGTCACTATGGTGCACATATACATATAAGGGTCTCCTTTACTTACAACTTTGGTGGTTTAATTACAAAGATATTTCTTATAATATGATTATTCAAATGAAGTGCCTCCTTCATTATTATAACTTTAAATGATGTCAAAAGTCATAAAAGATATTCTAGAAAGTGTATATCACAAGTTGCACCCCTCATTTTGGGTAAATTGCACTTTTACACCAAAATTAGGGTTTTAAGCACAAGGATTGCTCCACAAGCTGCACCTTGGTGCCCAAACTTGGGAAATACATCATACCTCATCATATTCATTCATATGATGTCTCTCTGTTAGAGGAACATCTTAACCTGTGTAATTTTCAAGTTAACCCCTCTAATTGGTTAATTTGCACATAGGTCCCTGTATTACCAAACAATACTACAATTATTGTTTAAAAAGGATAGAAATGAAAATGTATGTTCCTTAGGAACTTAATTACATGCTAAAAGATAATCACAAGGATTTAATTACATATTTAGGAAAAACACCTAGGGTTAATTCATAACCCATGTTAGGGATGTTACAAAAACCGATGCCTAATGAGGCCAAACACCACGGCCATGCTGGCCAGACACCACGACCGTGCTGGCCAGCACGGCCGTGGCAGCAGGTAATATGGCATCGATTATCAATAATAAACCGATGCTGATGGTGGGACCCTTTCTGTAGTGTGAAGGTTTATGGCATCGGTTTCCGTAGAAATAATGGACACCTATACCCCCCTACTGGCGCGTTTTCGGTGGCACGTGAAGGTTGCTGACGTCGGTTTGGAAACCGACGCCTAACAGTTTGCCTTTTAGCGGCACCCACATAGGTGTCGCATTGAAACCGACACTAAAGGACTTAAACCGACACTAAAGGTGGGTTATGTACTAGTGACTCCACCACTTAAAGGGTTCGACCTATCAAGCCAAGATACACTAGGGTTAAAGCGTGAGTCTACTACACCATGTATAAGATCCATCACACTTCCACTATGCACTCTGATAGCTCACATAACCTAGAACATCAAAGTCTAGGTTCTAGGGATAACTATCCAAGCATGTGGTCCTAAGGGATATAAGGAAACTATATTAGTAACCATCCTTAAACAAGTCATCATAAACTTGAAACATTGGGTTCCCAAAGATATACAACATAGAAATGTAATGTTACTATTGCCTAAAAGAAAACCATTTCGGACAATCCATATCATCTCAGGCCAGGCCGATATCATATGGATCTGGGAGTCCTCATAAACCATGCAAGTGGAACGGAGGAAAATCTTGCCAACCCACAAAACTTGATCCTTTCTAGACATATTTACTTCAACTTCATGCCCTAATAGTAGCCTAAAGGCAAACCTACAAAACATCAAGTTACCATGGTTCATTATGCATATTTTAGTTATAAGTATTTTAGGTTTATACATCATGATGCTAATGTGGAACTATAGGATCCTAAATCAACCTTTCATCATCTATAGATCAACTCTAGGGCAAACATGTCACCTAAAGAGGAACTATGTGAGGCAAAGATTCTAATTAGGGAGACAAATTGATATAGTCAGATTCCGACTACCATGGGCTCTGATACCATTTTGTAAAAGAGAAAAATCACCCCTTTATTAAAAATTTGAAAAATCAAACCTCCATTCCCAACATACTCAAAAGGTATGTTGAAAACAGGTGTAAAATGTTCAAATATTTATTTATATGTTATTCAAAAGACCATTGAAAAGCAACAAAATAAAGAATAACTGACTATAATCAATTTCATAAAAGATTACAAAAATACATCATTCACCCGTTAGGGTTTACATCAAGATACACAAATAGGATCTAGATAGAGGGAAGTCTAGAATACTACAATCTTTACTCCAAAGCAACATCTCCATAAACCAAGTCAAAGCCAATAACTAAGATCTTCTTGTCTAATCCATCACCTTACTCAGAACCTGGGTGGTTGGGAAGGCACCCAACAAAAGGGAAAGAGAAGAAAAGTATGTGTCGCAAAATAAGTCTAGGATAACAAGATAAGTAAAGCAAATAAAAACATGCTAGGGCTCATCCTAAGATGAAGATAACAAGAGTATGAGGTTATATCGAAAGAAACTTGCCATTAACAATTATATTAAAAGAATTTGCATGTAAGTTAATTATGTCTATCTAACTAAGTAGGGTTGAGGCACCTAAATAATTATATTAAAATGATTTGCATGTAAGATAATTATGTCTATCTAACTAAGTAGGACAAGGGAACAAGTGAATTTATCAACGATAGGAAATTTGAATGAACATTCTAAGTATTCCTCTCATGTAGAGAGAAACATTCGCCAGGGCGATTAAATACATGCCCTCTATGGGTGGTTGTACATAAGTATCACCACTTTAAATTAAATAGAACATAATCCACAAGCTAGAAAAGTAGTCATGGAAAGAATAATCACAATATGCAATAAGCATGGCAGTGGGGTATAAGACACAAACAATATGAAATAATAATCTAATTTGAGGCACAAGTAATTAGGATTTCAAGAAAAGAGAATTAGACTCAATTAAGCCTCATTAGGGAAGATTATATTAAGGCACAATATTTCCCAACTAAGGTGTTAAATACACATACCTCTTCCTTAGAGACCTAGAAACCACTTTTCAGATCCCTAAGCAAGATTAGAGTCCACTTGTCCTATTATCATTATCATATCCATGTATTAGAACTATGTACATTCATTAAAGACTTAAAACCCCAAAGTTACAAACTTTTTACACAAACCATTGATTTAGACCTTGAAATTATCACTATTGTCTTAGTTAGGTTTTTTTGATTATTAAAACATATAATATTATGTATTTTGAATATATAGACTTTAAGATGCATTTTGGTGATTTTAAACTAATTAATTCATTTTCTAGAAAATCACCTTCGACAAAACTCAAAATCAACCTTTGGAAATATTTTTATTAGAAAGAGTACATTTTTTCGAGTTCAAAACATATTTTATTTTTAATTTTAGACAAACAAGTAATTAGTTATGATTTATTAAAATCCATCCAACCAGAAGGTGCCATGTAGGTTAATTGGTTTGAAAAACCAAGAGAGAGAGTGTGAGAGAGAGGGGTTGCACTCGATTGTGTTGGCCTAATCTGGTTCTGACATTTGGGCCAGTCCCACTGCAAACCGGAGAATAAGCTCCACGACAAAAATAAAAATGCCAGATAGTAAAATGACCGTTTTTTCCTTGTTGGACAAGAAAAAAGCAAATAAAAGAATGATGGTTTGTATGTAACACACTAATCTATCATCTTCTAGACTTAGATGAGAGAAGAATGAAACACAAATAGCTTCATGATTTCCATGGCAACGAACAATCTACAAAACAAGTCTGAGACCGGCTGTGAATGTGTCCTTCCCCTCCCTCATCATCTGGCGATCTTAGGGAACCCAAAATTTGGGCCTAGAGATGCCCAGACAATATGGGAGCATCCTCCATCATTTCTGTCTATGAAAGGGGAGGTCAAATCATAGAACCACGAAGATATAGTGGCAAATAAAATCTTACAAACATCCCAGTCATCACGCAAAGCCAAACAGGATGAAAATACAATGAATCCAAACAAACCCATCTAAATTGATCCCAAATTGGAAACCACAATGCAAAGGAGGAAAAATTGGGGAAATCACAACTTTACCTATAATAGAGGAATTGATGACAGAAGAAGATGCATGGAGGAGAGTCGAAATCATCCATGCCTTCATCAGATCTCGTGGTGGTTGGAAACCCCATCCATCCACCTGAGTTCCCTGGGACTGGTGGGTTGGAATCGAGGGACAATCTCTTGGGAGGTAACATCGACACACACCAAAGCGAACAACCCCTGAAGGTGGTGTGAAGGTTTGGGGAAGTTTTGGGAAGGTCCAGCGGTCCAGAGAAGGGGAGAGCCTGAGAAATGAAGTGGAACAAGGGAGAGACAGAGGACCATCACGTGGTGGCTCAAGGAACTAAACCATGATGCCACGAACTACAATATATATAGGTTTAGTGGATTCAGGTAGAGTTGAGGATGGTGAGGGAGCAGAAATTGGAAGGAAAGATTGAGAAGAGAGGGAATAAAAGTGACAAGAAAACTGATGTGTGAACAAAGCACTGTTCACAGGTTATCAGTCTGCCAAAGGTAGGAGATGGTTGACAACCCTCTGATCTAAATTTTGATGGCCCAAAAAGATCTGTGCATTCAAAGGAAAAAGGAAGGCTCGTGTGACAGAAAAATAAAGCAAACCTTAATCAGTTCAAAATCCAATTAAAGTGATAATGCAATTAATTCTTAATTTCTCTCTCCTATTTTGAGGGTGTAAACAAAACCCAAATTAAATAAAAATTGACATCTAAACTAATTTTGATATGAGGAATCCAAATATGCAACTAGATTTGCCTTTTATGAACTTCTGATGTGTTAAATAAATCAAAACTTATTTTCACTTTCCTCCTTCATTAATGGTTATAAGCTTCTCCAAATTTGATGAAACATCGTCCACAAGTCACATTAAGTGTCTTGGAAATGAATTTTCCATTTACATGTTGGAGTTATTTGTATATTTATTTAATATTTTCAAGGTTCTACACACATTCTCTCTCCTAATTTCACATGTATATTAAACATTATCCAAATTACATGAAAATTCACCCAAAGGCTATTTTTAATGTATAGATGACGAATCTAAGATTATCTTCCACTTTTGGAGTCATTAAGTATTTTATTTTATATTTGATGAAAACTCACATTTTCTTTTCCAAATAAAAGAGATATAATTATTATTGTCCCAAAATTATGAAATTTGGCCTCCAAGCCAAACCAAACCCAAGGAAAACAAATCTCAACTTATCTTTAACCAATTAATCTTCCTTTTATGAATTTTAATCCACTATACAATATTTCCAAAATTTCCCATATTAATTAATCCAGTACCACATTAACATTTTAAAGCAATATTATTCATTTCTTTTTCAGTTCCTTGTTCCATAAGGCTAAGGAATGATCTAGAATAAATATATTTTATTAATATGTCACATGAGTGGTAACTTGCATATTAGACCCTTATTAAAAATATTTACTGAGGTATTTGTGCATAAACCCATATGTCGTCAATAATAATGAACAAATGTTCATGAAACCACTATTATTTCCACAACTTAAATAGAAAGGCCAAGAAGGATATAAATGAAAGTAAAAGATGGCATAGAGGGTCAAAAGATAAAATGTCCAAGATGAGGTATGTTTCAACACTCCACGCCTTAAAGAGGATTTTGTCCCTGAAATCACAAGCAAGGAGGGAAGGTGAAGGTGCAACATCTCATCACCAAACTTATGTTGTTCCACCAACCATAACTTCCACCAGAAGACTCATCAACATATACTTCACAAGCATGTCGACATAGGTCAATTTCTTGAGGAGCACCTAGGGTTCCACTATTAAGATTATTTTTATGAGATTTATCAATATTTACATTTTTGGCTCATTAATATTATGTTTATGGGGATATCACTTTATCATTATTATTCTTTTAATTATGTCATGTCATATTCACTTGGTTACAAAAAAGAATTATATGTCATTTTTATGCGAGAAACCATATATATATATATATTTGTTTAAGAATTTTAAGAACAATTAGGGTTTGCTGAATTATCTCAATATATTTGATCATTAATAATTTGGATTTACACTTCAATATCCTCATATTATCATTATATTAATTATAACAAATTATCTTGCATGTGATAGGACATTTTATTCAATTTGTTATTAAGTCTACAATTAATCCAAATTATGTCACATTGATTACTTGTATGTATATTAAACATTGTCACATTAATGTCATCATTATTCATTTTCTCATATTTATGCACTTCTTATTATTGGTTATACACATCTATGTGAATCCAGTTACTTCTTATCCATATTGAAGACATTATATGTATTTTAGTGAACAAGTTGGACATATTACATATTAAGGAATTATTTCACATTCCAATTCATGTTTAGGTGATTAATTAGATGTGTACTAGGTAACAAGGTGATCTGCATTTCATATTTATGACTTGAGTAACCTATGATTAGGTGAATATATGTCATTCACTTGCATCAAGGTATGTTATCTGATTATGACACCTAGTGCCACAATTTTAACATGAATATCTTGAAGGATGTATATGTTAAGGTTATATGATTACAACTTAGGGTTTGGGATCAACTTGATCATTATATTTCAATATAGCATGTATTAATTCCAAGGTTAGGTTACACTTTTCTTTCTCATCATATCATTAAGGTTTACCGATTCATGACATTATTAGCATCATGTGTATCCATAATTAGTATTAATATGTGAGTGACCCATATTATGTGCATTGGATATTCATTAGGGTTTGGACATATAAATTATTCCTCAGATGATCATTTTATGTTCATTAATAAATGAACAAGCAAGTTAGGGTTACCACTATTACATGTTTGGTCAAAACCAAGGATCCAAGAATACTAACCTCCTATACATGGAGTCAGGGTTTCTAAAGATAGAGTAGATAGATTTCAAGATGTCACAGGGTTCCATCCCCCTAAATAGGATTATGTCCTCGAAATATAACCACCCAACATCATCAAAATAACTATACTCCACCCCTTAAAGGGTTCAACCTATCAAGATAAACTACACTAGGGTTAAAGGATGAGTCTACAACACCATGTACAAGATCCATCACCATTCCACTGTGCACTTTGATAGCTTACTTAACCCCAAACTTCAAAGTCAAGGTTCTAGGGATAACTATCCAAGCATTTGGTCCTAAGGGACATAAGGAAAGTATCTTGGTTTCCATCCTTAAAGAAGTCATCATACACCTAGAACTTAGGTTTCCCAAAGATATAAAACATAGAAGTTTAAGGTTACTATAGCCTAAAAGCAAACTATTTCGAAAAATTCATATCATCTCAGGCTAGGCCAGTATCATATGGATCTGGGAGTCCTCATAAACCATGCATGTGGCGCAGAGGAAAATCTTGCCATCCCCCAAAACCTGATCCTTTCTAGACACCTTTACTTCAATATCATGCCTTAATAGTAGCCTAAAGTCAAACCTACACAACATAAACTTACCAAGGTTCATTATGCATATTTTAGTTATAAGTATTTTTGGTTTATACATTATGATGCTAATGTGGAACTATAGGATCATAAATCAACCTTTCATCATCTATAGATCAAGTCTAGGGAAAACATGTCACCTAAAGAGGAACTATGGAAGGCAAAGATTCTAATTAGGGAGACAAAATTAAAATAGTCAGATTCTAACTACCTTGAGCTCTGATACCATGTTATAATAGAGTGAAATCACCCCTTTCTAAAAATGTGAAAAATCAAACCTCCATTCCAACATACTCAAAAGGTATGTTAAAAGCGGGTGTAAAATTTTCAAATCTTTATTTATATGGAAATCAAAAGACCATTGGAAAGCAGCAGAATAAATAATAACTAACTATAATCAATTTCATAAAAGATTACAAAAATTCATCATTCACCCATTAGGGTTTACATCAAGATACACAAATAGGATCTAGATAGAGGGAAGTCTAGAATACTACAATCTTATCTCCAAAGCAACATATCCATAAACCAAGTCCAATCCAATAACTAAGATCTTCTTTGTCTAATCCATCACCTTGCTCAGCACTTGGGTGGTTGGGAAGGCACCCAACAAAAGGGAAAGAAAAGAAAAATATGTGTCACAAAACAAATCTAGGATAACAAGATATGTAAAGCAAATAAAAACAGTCTAGGGTTCATCATAAGATGAAGATAACAAGAGTATGAGGCTACATCAAAAGAAACTTGTCATTAACAATTATATTAAAAGGATTTTCATGTAAGATAATTATGTCTACCTAACTAAGTAGGATGAGGCATCTACCAGACCTCTAACCTATAGGTGAGGGGAGAATAAGGCATTCCCAATCACCTACACAATAATATGGGGAGAATAAAAACATTCCCCAGGGTGATTAAATACATGTCCTCTGTGGGTGGTTGTACATAAGTACCTCTACTTTAAATTAAATAGAACATAAATCTACATTCTAGAAAAGTATTCATGGAAAGAATAATCAAAATATGTAGTAAGCATGGCAGTGGGGTATAAGACCCAAATAATATGAAACAATAATCTGATTTGAGGCACAAGTAATTAAGGTTTCAAGAAAAGAGAATTAGACTCAATTAAGCCTCATTAGGGATGATTAGGTTAAGGCATAATATTTCACAACTAAGGTGTTAGATGCACATACCTCTTCCTTAGAGTCCTAGAAACCACTTTTTAGATCCCTAAGCAAAATCAGAGTCCACTTGTCCTGTTATCATTACCATATCCATGAATTAGAACTATGTACATTCATTAAAGACTTAAAACCCCAAAGTTACCAATGTTTTACACAAACCAATGATTTAGACCTTGAAATTGTCACCATTATCTTAGTTATGTTTTTTTTATTAAGAAAACATATAATATTATGTATTTTGAACATATGGACTTTTAGATGCATTTTTGGTGATTTTTAACTAATTAATTCATTTTTTAAAAATTCACCTTCAACAAAACTAAAAATCAACCTTTGGAAATATTTTTATTAGAAAGAGCACACTTTTCCAAGTTTAGAATATATTTTATTTTTAATTTTGGACAAACGGTTAGTTAGTTATGATTTATTGAAATCTAGCCAACCAGAAGGTGCCACGTAGGAAAATCAGTTTGAAAAACCAAGAGAGAGAGAGAGCGAGAGAGAGAAGGGTTGTGCCCGGTTGTGTTGGCCCAATCTGGGTCTGACATTTGGGTCGGTCCCACTTCCAACCGGAGAACAAGCTCCACGACAAAAAGAAAAATGCCAGGGAGTAAAAGGACTATTTTGCCCTCATTAGACAAGAACAAAGCAAACAATAGAAGGATAGTATGTATGTAACACACTCATCGGTCATATTCTAGACTTAGATGAGAGAAGAACCAAACACAAATGGCTTTAGAATGTCCATTGTGATGAACAACCTGCAAAACAAGTCTGAGACCGAATGTGAATGTGTCCTTCCCCTCCCTCATCATCTGGTGATCTCAGGGAACCTCAAATTTGGGCCTAGAGATGCCCAGAGACATGGGAGCATCCTCTGCCATTGGTATCCATGGAAGGGGAGTTCGAATCAGAAAACCATGAAGATATAGTGGTAAATAAAATCTTACAAACATCCCAGTCATCACGCAAAGTTGAAGAGGAGGAAAATACAATGAATTGAAGTAAACCCATCGAAATTAATCCCAAATTGGAAACTCCTATGCAAAGGAGGAAAAATTGGGGAAAGAACAACTTTACCTATAATAGTGGAACCGATAGTAGAAGAAGATGCCTGGAGGAGAGTCGGAATCATCCAGGCCTTCACCAGACCTCGTGGTGGTTGGAAATCCCAGCCATCCACCTCAATTCCATGGTACTGGTGGGTTGGAATCGAGGGACAATCCCCCAAGAGGTAATGCCCACACACACCAAAGAGAACAACCCTTGAAGGTGGCATGAAGTTTTAGGGAAGTTTTGGGAAGGTTCGGTGGTCCAAAGAAGGGAGAGCCTGAGAAATTTAGTAGAATAGGGGAGAGATAGGGGCATCACGCGATGGCTCAAGGAACTGAACCACGATATCACAAACCCTAATATATATAAGTTTAGTGGATTCGGGAAGAGTTGAGGAAGGTGAGGGAGCAGAAATAAGAAGGAAAGACGTTGAAGAGAGGGAATAAAAGTGACGAGAAAAATACTGTGTGAACGAAGCACTGTTCATGAGTTATTAGTCCGCCAAAGGTAGGATATGGCTAATAGCCCTCCGATCTAAGATCTGACTCTCTCTACTCTTTTGAGGGTGCAAACAAAACCCAAATTAAATGAAAATTGACATCTATCCAAATTTTGATATGAGGAATCTGGATATGCAATTAGATTTGCCTTTTGAGAACTTTTCATGTGTTAAATAAATCAAAACTTATTTTCTCTTTCCTCCTTCATTAATGGTTATAATATTCTCCAAATTTGATGAAACTTCACCCACAAGTCACATTAAGTGTCTTGGACAAGAATTTACCATCAATTTTACATGTTGGAGTTATTTGTATATTTATTTAATATATTGAAGGTTCTACACACTTTCTCTCTCCCGATTTCACATGTATATTAAAAATTATCCAAATTACATGAAAATTCACCCAGAGGTTATTTTTAATGTGTAGATGAAAAATCAAAGATTATCTTCCACTTTTGGAGTCATTAACTATTTTATTTTATATTTTGAGAAAAACTCACATTTTCTTTTCTAAATAATAGTGATATAATTATTATTGTCCCAAAATTATGAAACTTGGCCTCCAAGCCAAATCAAACCCAAGGAAAATGAATATCAACTTTTCTTTAACCAATTAATCTTTCTTTTATGAATTTTAGTCCATTATCCAAAATTTCCAAAATTTCCCATATTAATTAATCCAATATCACATTAACATGTTTAAAACAATATTATTCATTTCTTTTTCTCTTCCTTGTTCCATAAGGCTAAGGAATGATCTAGAAAAAATATATTTTATTAATATGTCACATGAGTGGTAACTTGCATATTAGACCCTTATTAAAAATATTTATTGAGGTATTTGTGCATAAACCCATATGTTGGCAATATTAATGAACAAATGTTCATTAAACCTATATTATTTCCACAAATTAAATAGAAAGGCCAATAAGGATAGAAATGAAAGGAAAAGATGGGAAAGAGGGTCAATAGACAAAGTGTCCAATATTCGGTATATTACATAATTGTTATAATTTCATCAAAACATCTTTTATTGACATGGGATTCCATTCTAGGGTTTCTAAGTCTCATTAGAGTTTCTTGGTTTTACTTGCCCATTTTACCCTTTTTAGGCCAACAAACCCTAAAAGCACTTTTCTACTCATAAAAACCCTATTTACTCAAATTATCCAAATTAAGGGTATTTATTCACAAATTAGTTCAATAATATCATTTTCATGTCGTTTTGATTGATTTCCACATTTAAAATCCAATAAACTTCACAATTATCACTTTTATAATCATGGAACACTAATTAAGAAAATCATGAGCAAATATCATCCAATTAGATCTAATCCATCCTTTTTATGTCAAAAAGGCTAAAACTTGCTCATAAAAGTTAGGGAACATTGTTAGAGCCTTTAATCATTCAAAACTAAGGTTTTAAATTAATTAATACCATTAAAGGTAGCACTTTTACATACTTTTGAGTTACAATCATATTTAGGCCTTGAATTCATTTTTATGTATTTTACATATTTTTCTCATCAAAAAGCAATATATATATGTAATTTTTAGCCAAAGGATCGATTTTTAATCAATTAAGCAAGTTAACACGTTTTTCTGGGTTTTCTAAGTAGAGAGGCGAGTTAATTACCTTATTAGCAAAAAGGTCCACTATCAAATCCATGGGTCTTCATTGACCAGGGTGGGATCGGGCGTTCGACGTTACTCACGTACATTAGCGCTGTTCAAAACCACAAAAAGACTTAGTTCGTTGATCTCTCTCGCCAGTCTCCAGTTGACTTTGATCCACCGGTCTCCCTCTCTTCCCCATTCTATAATCGTTAGCAATGTGCACATGGTGGTTTCGTGTTGGAGGGCTCACCGATGGGATTGTAATTGAGCAAATGGGAGGGAGTCGGGGTGTGTGAGAGTGACATCTGTGCTTTGGGGGGTTGAGTCCAGTTGAATGGAGGCCTTTTTATAGGAAAATGATTTGGGATCTAGGGTTTCCGAACTCGTCCAAGTTGGGGCTTGGCAGTGATATTTCTAGGTCCTTCTGCAGACCTCCTCTCTACCCAAAACCTACAAGTTTCCTTCTTAGTTTCCTAAGGTGAACACAACTATGTGCTTGGTTTAATCCGTGATGAATTAGGATGGGTGATTTCCCTCTCGATTCTTCCTTTTTTTTAGTTAAGCCAGAGGGTTCTCTATTCATCCCACCCCTCTCATGTGAGCAAAAACATCAACAGATTACAACTCCTACTTATATGTCTGTAGGTTTGTTCCCCCAGAAGATCAGATAAAATAAAAAACTAAGTCATCACACCCAGACAAAGAAACCGCTAAAAAACATCCATGATTCCTCAAGCGTCGATCCTCTTCAGGTGCACATAGGGAATGCCCCTTTTCTCCAAAGCTGCCATGCCTCGAATTCTATTCGGTAGCATCCTTCTATCCGTAATAACTATCATCTCTAAAAATCTTTTACCCCATCTCCCAATCTCTCTGGGTATAGAGTTAGCAACTTTTTGAACCATTGAACCTATATTACTAGATCTAACCAACTCGGACCTCAACTCTCTAACAAACGGCTTGGTCCTCCATGGTTCGATAGCATCCTTCCACAGAATATAGTAGACTTCCTGGTCATCAATCTCAATACATATGATCATATGCCAGTTTCAGCCCAACAATGCCTGCCTGTACATATGCCAAGACGAAGTCTGGTGCCTTGAGCCAGGCATGGAACACCATGCAAATATCTGCATTTTGATTTTGAATCAGGCCTGCCGCCCACCTCCAACATACCCCATCTTCTCCCTTATTTCTTCCTATAGTCAAGTTCATTTTCAAGTTATGCAAGTCAAGTTTCATCCACCTTATCAGTTGAATTTCTCTCATTTTCGTCTTAGGCTCAGTAATCCCGCCATCTCTCATCCTATTGTAAATGCTCGATCCATGTTCAATGGAGAAGGATCTATGATGAATCGTGTTGTTCACAGAAGAGATGATTAGGTTCCATTCAAACTCCCATCCTCACAGTTTGTCCCCAAATTTAGATGCACAACGTATCCTCCAAATGCTGTGGGGTATGTTAACAGCTAGCCTTCCTGCAATCCAGTCTGAGATCCTCCTGGAGTAGCCTTTCTCACAAGTATCAAGAAGTGTTTGTATATCATGAGGTGCATGCATCTGCGTCAAAAGGGAAAATCTGTTCCAGAAGAACATGACAACCTGTCCATGGAAGAAAAGCTGATCAACATCTTCTACTCTTGGATCATCACAACAGTTACACCTCGATACAAGGGGGATGCAACATCTATGTTGAACATTATCATCCGTAGGAATAGATTTTTTAGTCATCTTCCATATGATAGCACTCGCCTTAGGGGCGTCCAGACCCCATATTTTTCCTAGAGCATCTAGTCCTCCCGCTCTTGGTTGCATCAGAATCTTCTTTACTGATTTCATAGTGAAGCGACCCTTTTGGTCAACACCCCACACCAATTCATCATCTACGTTCGTTATCCAAGCACCTGATTTTTTTATCATCCCTACACCTTGGTCATCAACCACCTGTTGGATCATCTCCCAATCCCATCCATCTTATTCATTCCAAAAATCTCTAACCAAGAACGACTGCCTTCTATCACTAGAAAAGATGGCATGGTTAATGCGTCTCTCATCACACCACCATGAGTCCCAGAAAGGGATATTACCTCTCCCAATCGACCATATACAAAAAGGAAACATTCTAGGGAACATGTCCCATATCTTCTTCCAGAAAGGGGACGGATAGCTACTAATCTTTAAGTGATTAGGATAGTTTCTGGACCTACCTGTTGCATGGTTAGCATACTTATCTCTGCAAAAAGATGCCCACAAAGTCTCAGTATTAAGAACTTCCCAACATGCCTTAGCAACAAAGGCATCAATGATCATCTTCAAGGAAGTGAGACCAAGACCCCCATCTATCATCGGTGTAGCAACTCTTTCCCATCTGACCCATGCTTTTCTCTGGTGATTCTCCCTATCCTCCCATAGAAAGCTCGAAAATTTGCTCTCTATATGCTGGATGATACCTGCTGGAATTCCCACCGCCGCTGCCGTGTAGACAGTAATGGACGACATCACATGAGAAACCAGTAACCTTCGTCCTGCAAAAGATAGTAATCTAGATTTCCATGCAGCCACTTTAGTGTTCACTTTTCTAACAAGAAACTCGTAGTCAATTAATTTTGTCCTTCCTTTAGAAATTGGTATGCCAAGGTAAGTAAAAGATTGAGTCTTCTTCTCTACTCCAAAGTCCATTTCTATGTCATCTTCCTTTGCTTCATCATACCCCCCAATCACACAAATAGATTTTTGTCTATTGATTATCTGACCAGTTGCCTTTTCATATAAATCGAATGCGCTTCTAACTATATTGATTGTCTGCTGGTCTGCATTGAAGAACATCACAAGATTATCAACATAGAGAAGCATTGGAGGCACCACCCCATATCCTCTTGTACAGAAATTGGCAATGGACCGATCACTCGCCAGTCTACTAATCCTTCTGCAAAGAAGTTCCTCAAAGATAATGAACATGAATGGTGATATAGCATTACCTTGCTTTAAGCCTTTTCCAAACTGAAAAACCCAGTTGTATCCCCACTAATAGTAATCGTAGCCCATGTGTGTTTAAAGAAACTCATACATAGATCGATCACCTCGGGTAGAAACCCAAAAGCAGCAAGACATTTACACATCACCTGCCAATCCACTCTGTCATATGCTCTTGACATATCGAACTTAACCACAATATTAGGAAATTCCCGACCTTGACTGATATCATGCATCAACTCTCTAGCCAGCCTGACATGATGAGTAATATCATTTCCCTTCAAGAAAGATACCTATGGATGGGATATCATCTGGGTCATCAATGGATGCAACCTGTTACTAAGGATTCTAGCAAGGATTCTTAGGGTCAGATTCTCAATCGAGATAGGTCGGAAATCAACAGATAACTTCTTCGGAGAGTCGATCTTCGGAATAAGGAGGATTCTACAGTAGAACAAACCTCTATGACACATCTGTCCTCTAAAGAAACCATCTTCCATGGCGAGGAAATCATCCCTAATAATATGCCATGCAGCTGAAAAGAAAGGTAGGGTAAAACCATCCGGCCCAGGGGCTGTATTTGGGTCCATTTCCTTCAATGTCTTCATAATCTCGTCCCCATGAGGGGTGGCCGTCAGTGAGCAACTATCATCTGTCGAGATAGTCTCTGGGATGTCATGTAGACACTGTTCTAAGGCGATGCTATCTATCTCAACTTCCTCATTGTATTGTTGTTGGTAATGTGTCGCCGCCATCTGAGCCATCTCAGCATGGTTCGTTATCACAGTACCATCAGGCAGTGTCAATGCATTTAGCCTTCTGTGTCTTCTCCTAGCTTTGACTACCGAATGATAAAACCGAGTGTTGCGCTCACCATCTTGTAGCCAACTAATTCTGGCCTTCTCCCTCCAAATAGCCTCTTCCACATCTAGAAGCTGCTCAAGCTCATTCTCTGCAGTCTTTAAGTTTGACTCATTGAGTGGAGTGGGATTTTCATCAAACGCAGGCAGTGTAGTGTACACCACGTCTTGTAAATCTTTGATACGTTGATTATTGTCTCCAAACTTTGTCTTACTCCAGGCCCTGAGAGCACCTCTTACTTGCTTCAATTTATGATAGAAAACGAACGATGAATGTCCAACGACTCTCTCTTCCCAGATCTGCTCAACAATCTTCAAACATTCAACCTCCCTTAGCCATGTCAACATGAATGAGAAGTGAGCTTTCCTATCAGTAAAAGCCTATGCACCCGGGATAGTTATAATAGGGAAGTGATCCGACACCCGAGATATGGTAAGGTGTATAGACCGAGTCATGGGTTTCTCCGCAAACCATGCTCCATTCATAAGAACCCTATCTAACCTCTCCCAAACAGTAGGCGTGAGTATCTGTTTGTTAACCCGAGTAAACCGGCTTCCTTCAAAAGGCACCTCCTTCAAGAGAGCATCAACAGTAAGAGCATTGAAATAAAAAATTTCCGAATAAGTTCGAGCATTTCCCCCACATTTCTCCTGGGCCTCTCGTACAACATTAAAATCACCTGCTATGATCCATTTCATGTCACCTATTTCATCATACATGATGATAATCTCTTCCCATAAATCTCTCCTGTGGGCACAATCAAAACTTGCATACACAGCCATAACACAGAAGGATGAACCATTTGAGGCCTCACATCTAACAATAATGTGTTGTCTATGTCTTATAAAAACCACTGGCTTTAGGTTCATGTCCGCATATACCCATATCTTTCCTTACTCTATATGGTTTTCAACCACCCAATCTAGGCATACCACATCTAACAGCTCAACAGCCTGTTCAGCATGTAAGAAAGGTTCAAAGAGGCAAACAATGCCCGGTTTGAACTTACTACAAAGTCTCCTGAGCACCCTTCTAGTTGGGTTGTTAGCAACCCCTCTAATATTCCAAAATATTGACTTACTATCGATAAGAAAACGAAACAACTCTTCTCATCTCAGTCACTATCAAGTCAGTGACTAAACCTCCATTCATCCTCATCGCTAAAATCAACGTAGGCAGCATGTCTCTCATCCTCTGAGTGTCTCCTCCTAGAGCGATCACTCCTATTATAAGCACGTTCTTGGATAGTGTTGCGTCCCCGATCAGTAAACTCAACTCTCCTCGAGCTGGATCTGTATCTTATTCTATCTGTTCTTCTACGTTCTCTGTCACGGGCATCCTCAAAGTGTATAAAGTCCTCTGACCTTCTATTCGAATGGAATTGTCTGTTGCCTTCTCGATCAACTATAATTCTACTCGGAGATCTATCCTGTCTTTGACGTTGTCTGTCCGGAGATGGTCCCTGTGATCTAGGTCTCTCCACCGGAGACGGCGGTCTAGAATTCACTGTAACCTCAGAAACAGGTCCTTCCCTATTCTTTTTCACAACGAGAACTTCTCTTGGTATTCCATATTCACCACCAGCTTCAGTAAGGATATAGTCTTCTGCACCCATTTTTCCTCTAGCTACCATGATAAGATGAACTGAGGTCCTCCTCTATCCGTATGTAAGGGATACAAATTGCAGTACATCTTCCTTGTGTACAAGTAGTTACCTGCTTGGGGCACATATTGAAGATGATGTGTGGTCCATTAGATCTTGATCTGACAGTAGCCATTGCGCATGATAAATAAATTTCTGAGTAAAGGGAAATTGATTATATTGTGACATTAAATGATATCCTTCTCACATTAGGAAATCTTATAAAATTCATATATCTCAAACCACACATTATTTTAATTCCAAATTTTAAGGGAATATCTTTAATGACTTAAATTACTTGTGTGAAAAGTTTGGAACTAAAACACAAAAATAAAAGAGACTTTTCTTCATATGCAAGTCATCCACTCAAAAGGCATATATTATGCAATTCAAATTCATTTTTCTCATTCTTTCTCTAATATTTTCTTATTTTTGATTTCTTTTCTTATTATAAATCAAGTGGAACTGAAACTTAATCAATATTGGCTATCCATTCCACTTTCTAGAGAATTCTACATAATTCTCACATATGCACACAATTTACTTTTATTTCTTTTCTCCCTTTACTTATTATAGGATTTTCTTTTATCCTTTTTCCCTTTTATCCATCGTTGGATTTATTAAAATAGTATACACCATGAAATTGTGCATTCAAGTTATATTTTGTAAAAGAATCCATTCTTTTAAAAAAATCATACAATTTTCCATTGAAATCCCTTTTATTTGAAAAATTGCATTTCAAATCACACAAGAAAAATTGAGGTTATAACATCCTTCCCCTCTTATAAAAATTTTCTCCCAAAATTCAACCAATTAAACAAAAAATCCGGGATAAGCATTTTCCATGTCTGTATCCTCTCCACGGTGTTTTCAAAGAACCTTCACCATATCTATCTTTTTACTCTTGAGCTTTTTCACCTTGGTTACTAATACCCTCACAGGTAACTCAGGGTAAGTCAACCTCCCTTGGAGTTCAATAGGTTTAATGCATAACACATGGCTCAGGTCCTTCACATATTGCTTTAGATTAGACACATGGGACACATCATGCATCATAGTATACTGAGGGGGTAAGGCTAAACGATAAGCAACTTCACCAATCCATTCCAAAATCTTAAGCGGACCCATGTATCAGGGAGTGCTTTCCTCTATTCTTAGATATAGCTCTGAGGGGTCATATTTTTAGAAACACATATTTACCCATAGTGAAGTGCGAGTCAGTCCACTCCACATCAACATATGACTTCTATCAATCCCGGGCTCTGTTCAGCCTTGTCTTGATCAAAGTGACTTTATTAGCATACATTTTTAGTTCCTCTAACCTCAACAAGGTCCTCTCACCAACATCCACCCAGTGAAGTGGTGAATAAAACATCCTCCCATAGATAGATTCGTATAGCAACATCTTGATACTGGCCAGGTTGATGTTATTCTAAGAAAACTTAGCCGAGGGCAAATACTGCTCCCATGATCAACCTCAATCGAGCACATGTGCTCTCAATAGATCTTCTAACATTTTGATTGTCCTTTTTGACTATCCATCAGTCTGGGGTGATAAGTTGTGCTAAACTTTAGTGTAGTGTTGAGTTCTTCTTTCACTTGCTTCCACAAGTTGGAAGTGAACTTTGGGTCACGATAAGAAATTATCAAACTCAAAACACTATGCAGTCATACTATCTCTATGATATAAAGTTTAGATAGACCTATCACTTTGGTAGTGGTCTTTAAGGCAAGGAAATGTGCTGACTTGGTAAGGTGATCTACCACAACCCATATTGCATCATGACCTCTTTTGGTCTTGAGGAGACCCACCACAAAGTCCATGGTGATTTATTCGCATTTCAACTTAGGAATTTCAATTGATTGTAGAAATCCACTCGGTCATTGGTGTTCTGCCTTTACCATCTGACACGTGAGACAACTGGCCACATATGCCTCTATGTCTCCCTTCAACCCAGAACACAAAAAGTATCACTAGAAGTCCTTAAACTTCTTGGTAGTGCCAGGGTGTACTGTGTACTTAGAACCATGAGCTTCTTACAGATATGATCCTTTAAGGGAGAATTGTCAGGAACCTAAATATGACTCTTGTAACTGATTCCACAATCTACTCCCACTAAGAGATGTGTCTGAGGTTTCTCTAACAAACCTTTCATCTTTTCAAGGTCTGGACTAGCTAAATGGGCAGCTACCAACTCGATCAACATGTTTGGTTTTATTTGGATGTTAGCCACACAGATCTGGTCTATTAACAGCGACAGAGTCCACCTAGAAAACTCTTCCAGTTTTCTCCACTGGCTAGACAAGACAGTTGCACACCTGAGACATTTTTGACTAAGAGCATATGCTACAACATTAGCTTTTCTAAGGTGATAGGTGATGGTAAAATCATAGTCTTTTGTATACTCCATCCATCATCTTTGTCTTAGGTTTAGGCCCTTTTGAGTAGGGAGGTATTTCAAGATCTTGTGGCTGGTGAGGATTTCAAAGGTGGCTCCATAAAAATAATGTCGCCAAACCATCATGGCATGTATAATCACAACTAGTTCTAAATCATGTGTTGGGTAGTTCACTTCATTAGGATTGAGATGTCTGGAGGCATAAGCAACAACATGTATGGTTTTCTCTAGCACACATCCAAGCCCCATTTTCGATGCATTGGTGAAGATCATAAACCTTCATTGCCTGATGGTAGAGTTAACACTGGAGTTGTAGTCAACTTTTCCTTCAACTCATGGAATCGAGCTTCACACAAGTCTGACCACACAAACTTCTAATTCTTCTGCATAATCTTGGTGAGTAGAAAAGCATTCTTTGGGAAATCCTTTATGTAGCGTCGATAATATTCAACCAATCCCAGGAAGCTGCAAATCTCAAAAGGTTCTTCAGTGTTGGCGTACGACTGACACTTTGGCAAGATCCAAAGAGATGGTCCCTTCGGATATGATGTGTCGATGGAACATGACATGATCTATCCAAACTGGCACTCTGAGAATTTCCCATATAACTTTTGCTTTCTCAAAATATCAAGGACTCTATCTAGGTGGTCACAGTGTTGTTCTAATTCATCAGAGTAAACTGAGATATCATCTATGAACACTATGAAAATTGAGTCCAGGAAAGGTTGCAATGCCCTATTCATGAGATTTGTAAACACACTCAGTGCATTGGACAACCCAAAAGGCATATACACAAACTCATAGTGGCTATAATGGGTTCAAAAAGTAATTTTCAAGATTTTCTTGCTCTTAACTAACAACTGGTGGTACCGGACCTCAAGTCAATCTTTGAAAAGATCTGAGCAGACTTAAGTTGGTCAAACATGTCATATATATAGGGTAGAGGAAACTTATTCTTAACGATAGTCTAGTTGATCATTTTTTTGTCTATGGACATTCTGAGCGATCCATCATTCTTCTTCACAAAGAGGTCTAGTGCTCCCCATGGTGATGTGCTATGCCAGATAAAGACTTTGTCTAGCAATTCCTATTGTTGCTTTTTCAGCTCAAGCAACTTAGTGGGGGCCATCCTATAAGCTGCCCTGGATATAGGCTTTGTCCCGAGAACTAGCTCTATCAATAAGTCTACCTCTCTCTTAGGAGGAATCCTAGAAAATCATCTGGGAACACATATGTGTAGTCCTTGACTACCTCTATTTCCTCTAGGGGCTGCACCTTAGGCTCTAGCTCAATAACTTCTTCTAGGAAAGTCTCACAACCCTTGGCTATCATCTGCTTTTCCTTCAAGGATGACACATGCAGGCTGGTGGTAGCATCCTTCCTATCTCTAATGGTGAATGGTGGATGACCTGGTCTCTCTATTCTTATCTTCTTTTCCCTACATTCGATCTTTTCCCTATAAGTATAGAGTCAATCCATACCAATGATCACATCAAAGTCATTCATGCCAAGGAGGATAAAATATGTAGGAAGTTCATTATCCAGATACTTAGTAGGTATCACTGGGGTTTTCAAAAGAGACGTAAGGATCCAACCACTTGGGGTTGTGACATCCAAAACATATCCTAAATCCTTGATGTCCAAACAAAGCATAGTTGCAAGATTTTTCAAAATAAAAGTATTCGTAGAATCAGAGTTAAAAACGATTTTACATTGTGTCCCATGATCTCAAACATGCCTAGAATATTTTTCATAAATGTCATACTACTGCATGCTTAGCTTTAAAACATGAAAGAAAACTCTAAGGATTATTATCCTCTATCAACCGGTTAGCATTAACTTGAGCTTCTTCATTGTCGATGGCAAACACTCGAAGTTCCCTTCACTCTCTAGCAGGCGTGGCTGGGGCTACTGACTGGGTTGCTACATGTTGGGCTACTATAGGGCCCAAACCTCTTAGGTCAAGTAAAGGAAAATTGGCTTGGAAGTGTCCCTCTTGCTGGAAATAGAAACACACCTTCTTCTTATAGCAACACTCACCTGAATGCCACCTTCCACAAGTGTGACACCTAGGATGGTTGTTATCCTTGTGGGGTTTTCCCTTGTGTCCATGTCTTTCCTTGGCATGGTTACATCCTTGTCCTTTCTTGTGATCATTCCTTGGGCCATATGTGCCTTTAGTGAAACCCTGATATCCCTTGGAAGGGTTTTTAACATGCATTGTTGTCTTCTCCATGTCCAGGGCGGTGTTGTAGGCCTCGGTGAAGTTTGTTGGTTTTCTTGCCATCACATGTGGCTTGATGGCAGGATGAAGATACTCCACAAAATGGTCCACCCATCTTTCCTCAATCATCATGTATCTGAGCCGCTCTAGAATGTGGAACTTGCGACCAAAGTCTGTGACCGATAAGTTACCTTGGACCAGGTTGATAAACCCCTTTTCCTTTTCTTTCTTGGCTGAGATAGGAATAAATCTGGCTGAGAAGATGGTTTTGAAGTTGTTCCAAGCCATCATGTCTTCATTCAGGTCTTGACCCATGATGTGGTTCTTGATGCGATGATTTTGAGTCGCATTTATAGACTTGTTTTACTTGCATTTTATGTGTTTATTGGTCACTTTGGTGGTTAATATTGCATAATTCACTCACTTTAGTCTATAATCCTTCTCAGTATCAAATCTCTCTTATTTTATTATTTTGAGCATAAATGATTAGAATTATAGGTTTTATTTCGGCCGATGTGGTTTTGTTTTGCAATTTCAAGAAAAACACATATCTGCAGCTGTCGATACCATCAACATATGTCAATACTATCGAAACAACCATAGGCAGACAGCCGCAAGGAGCAGCGCAGAGTTGATACCATCGACTGGGAAGTCGATGGTAGCAACTTACCGTCAGGTTGCCAGCGACCAGCCAGTCGATACTATCGACCCCAGAGTCGATACTATCGACACGTGTAGCTTCAGCGATGGAAAAGGGATAGAACCGACGCCTAAGGGTGTCGATACCATCGACCCGCACTGATGGTATCGAGCCAGGATCAGGAGCAATGACAGAAAAGAAAGAAGGCTTGCCGATATCGTGAGGGGTCGATACCAGCGACCCGCGTCGATGGTATCGACACCGTCAGATTAAAGTTTGTTTCAGATCGGCTCTAATCCAACAGTTGTGATATTTTTGCAACCTAACTCGATGATTATACCTAATGACGGTGGCCAAGAGTAGGGGATCACGTCATTAGCCACTGCACACGTCCCGAGAAGGTATGGAGAGAAGAACGGAGCCCAGAAGCATGCCCCGACCGTTCCGGAAGCCGAAGAAGACGTTTTCCACCACCGAAAGGCTGTAGATCGCGCACTCTACGCCGAGGAATGATTGGATCTTCTCCGTTCAGGGGTTTCATTATTTTATCCACATTTTTATCCATGTTTCCCTTTCTTCAACCATGTCTTGCTCTGAGATGAACATGCGGTGCTAATCCCCTTTATCTTTAGGGAATGCCCCTTTTCTCCAAAGCTGCCATGCCTCGAATTCTATTCGGTATCATCCTTCTATCCGTAATAACTATCATCTCTAAAAATCTTTTCCCCCATCTCCCAATCTCTCAGGGTATAGAGTTAGCAACTTTTTGAACCATTGAACCTATATTACTAGATCTAACCAACTCGGACCTCAACTCTCTAACAAACGACTTGGTCCTCCATGGTTCGATAGCATCCTTCCACAAAATATAGTAGACTTCCTGGTCATCAATCTCAATACATGACACTCGTAGCATATGATCATATCCCAGTTTCAGCCCAACAATGCCTGCCTGTACATATGCCAGGACGAAGTCTGGTGCCTTGAGCCAGGCATGGAACACCATGCAAATATCTGCATTTTGATTTTGAATTAGGCCTGCCGCCCACCTCCTACATACCCCATCTTCTCCCTTATTTCTTCCTATAGTCAAGTTCATTTTCAAGTTATGCAAGTCAAGCTTCATCCACCTTATCAGTTGAATTTCTCTCATTTTCATCTTAGGCTCAGTAATCCCACCATCTCTCATCCTATTGTAAATGCTCGATCCATGTTCAATGGAGAAGGATCTATGATGAATCATGTTGTTCATAGAAGAGATGATTAGGTTCCATTCAAACTCCCATCCTCGCAGTTTGTCCCCAAATCTAGATGCACAACGTATCCTCCAAATGCTGTGGGGTATGTTAACAGCTAGCCTTCCTGCAATCCAGTCTGAGATCCTCCTGGAGTAGCCTTTCTCACAAGTATCAAGAAGTGTTTGTATATCATGAGGTGCCTGCATCTGCGTCAAAAGGGAAAATCTGTTCCAGAAGAACATGGCAACCTGTCCATGGAAGAAAAGATGATCAACATCTTCTACTCTCGGATCATCACAACAGTTACACCTCGATATAAGGGGGATGCAACATCTATGTTGAACATTATCATCCGTAGGAATAGATTTTTTAGTCATCTTCCATATGATAGCACTCGCCTTAGGGGCGTCCAGACCCCATATTTTTCGTAGAGCATCTAGTCCTCCCGCTCTTGGTTGCATCAGAATCTTCTTTACTGATTTCATAGTGAAGCGACCCTTTTGGTCAACACCCCACACCAATTCATCATCTACGTTCGTTATCCAAGAACCTTCTTTTTTTATCAGCTCTACACCTTGGTCATCAACCACCTGTTGGATCGTCTCCCAATCCCATCCATCTTCTTCATTCCAGAAATCTCTAACCAAAAACGGATGCCTTCTATCACTAGCAAAGATGGCATGGTTAATGAGTCTCTCATCACACCACCATGAGTCCCAGAAAGGGATATTACCTCTCCCAATCGACCATATACAAAAAGGAAACATTCTAGGGAACATGTCCCATATCTTCTTCCAGAAAGGGGACGGATATCTACTAATCTTTAAGTGATTAGGATAGTTTCCGGACCTACCTATTGCATGGTTAGCATACTTATCTCTGCAAAAAGATGCCCACAAAGTCTCAGTATTGAGAACTTCCCAACATGCCTTAGCAACAAAGGCATCAATGATCATCTTCAAGGAAGTGAGACCAAGACCCCCATCTATCATCAGTGTAGCAACTCTTTCCCATCCGACCCATGCTTTTCTCTGGTGATTCTCCCTGTCCGCCCATAGAAAGCTCGAAAATTTGCTCTCTATATGCTGGATGATACCTGCTGGAATTCCCACCGCCGCTGCCGTGTAGACAGTAATGGACGACATCACATGAGCAACCAGTAACCTTCGTCCTGCAAAAGATAGTAATCTAGATTTCCATGCAGCCACTTTAGTGTTCACTTTTCTAACAAGAAACTCGTAGTCAATTAATTTTGTCCTTCCTTTATAAATTGGTATGCCAAGGTAAGTAAAAGATTGAGTCGCCTTCTCTACTCCAAAGTCCTTTGCTATGTCATCTACCTTTGCTTGATCATACCCCCAATCACACAAATAGATTTTTGTCTATTGATTATCTGACCAGTTGCCTTTTCATATAAATCGAATGCGCTTCTAACTATATTGATTGTCTGCTGGTCTGCATTGAAGAACATCACAAGATCATCAGCATAGAGAAGCATTGGAGGCACCACCCCATATCCTCTTGTACAGAAATTGGAAATGGACTGATCACTCGCCAGTCTACTAATCCTTCTGCAAAGAAGTTCCTCAAAGATAATGAACATGAATGGTGATATAGCATTACCTTGCTTTAAGCCTTTTCCAAACTGAAAAAACCCAGCTGTATCCCCACCAATAGTAATCGTAGCCCAGGTGTGTTTAAAGAAACTCATACATAGATCGATCACCTCGGGTAGAAACCCAAAAGCAGCAAGACATTTACACATCACCTGCCAATCCACTCTGTCATATGCTCTTGACATATCGAACTTAACCACAATATTAGGAAATTCCCGACCTTGATTGATATCATGCATCAACTCTCTAGCCAGCCTGACATGATGAGTAATATCATTTCCCTTCAAGAAAGCTCCCTGTGGATGGGATATCATCTGGGTCATCAATGGAGCCAACCTGTTACTAAGGATTATAGCAAGGATTCTTAGGGTCAGATTCTCAATCGAGATAGGTCGGAAATCAGCGGATAACTTCTTGGGAGAGTCGATCTTCGGAATAAGGAGGATTCTACATCAGAACAAACCTCTATGACACATCTGTCCTCTAAAGAAACCATCTTCCAGGGCGAGGAAATCATCCCTAATAATATGCCATGCAGCTGAAAAGAAAGGTAGGGTAAAACCATCCGGCCCAGGGGCTGTATTTGGGTCCATTTCCTTCAATGTATTCATAATCTCGTCCTCATGAGGGGTGGCCATCAGTGAGAAGCTATCATCTGTCGAGATAGTCTCTGGGATGTCCTGTAGACATTGTTCTAAGGAGATGCTATCTATCTCAACATCCTCATTGTATTGTTGCTGGTAATGTGTCGCCGCCATCTGAGCCATCTCAGCATGGTTCGTTATCACAGTACCATCAGGCAGTGTCAATGCATTTAGCCTTCTATGTCGTCTCCTAGCTTTGACTACCGAATGATAAAACTGAGTGTTGCGCTCACCATCTTGTAGCCAACTAATTTTGGCCTTCTCCTCCAAATAGACTCTTCCACATCTAGAAGCTGCTCAAGCTCATTCTCTGCAGTCTTTAAGTTTGACTCATTGAGTGGAGTGGGATTTTCATCAAACGCATCCTGTGTAGTGAACACCACGTCCTCTAAATCTTTGATACGTTGATTATTGTCTCCAAACTTTGTCTTACTCTAGGCCCTAAGAGCACCTCTTACTTGCTTCAATTTATGATAGAAAACGAACGATGAATGTCCAACGACTCTCTCTTCCCAGATCTGCTCAACAATCTTCAAACATTCAGCCTCCCTTAGCCATGTCAACATGAATGAGAAGTGAGCTTTCCTATCAGTAAAAGCCTATGCACCCGGGATAGTTATAATAGGGCAGTGATCCGACACCCGAGATCTGGTAAGGTGTATAGACCGAGTCGTGGGTTTCTCCGCAAACCATGCTCCATTCATAAGAACCCTATCTAACCTCTCCCAAACAGTAGGTGTGAGTATCTGTTTGTTAACCCGAGTAAACCAGCTTCCTTCAAAAGGCACCTCCTTCAAGAAAGCATCAGCAGGAAGAGCATTGAAATCAAACATTTCCGGATAAGTTCGATCATTTCCCCCACGTTTCTCTTGGGCCTCTCGTACAACATTAAAATCACCTGCTATGATCCATTTCATGTCACCTATTTCAGTAGACATGATGATAATCTCTTCCCATAAATCTCTCCTGTGGGCACAATCACAACTTGCATACACAGCCGTAACAAAGAAGTATGAACCATCTGAGGCCTCACATCTAACAGTAATGTGTTGTCTATGTCTTATAAAAATCACTGGCTTTAGGTTCATGTCCGCATATACCCATATCTTTCCTTCCTCTATATGGTTCTCAACCACCCAATCTAGGCGTACCACATCTAACAGCTCAGCAGCCTGTTCAACATGTAAGATAGGTTCAAAGAGGCAAACAATGCCCGGTTTGAACTTACTACAAAGTCTCCTCAGCACCCTTCTAGTTGGGTTGTTAACAGCCCCTATAATATTCCAAAATATTGACTTACTATCCATAAGAAAACGAAACTACTCTTCTCATCTCAGTCACTATCAAGTTAGTGACTAAACCTCCATTCATCCTCATCACTAAAATCAACGTAGGCAGCATGTCTCTCATCCTCTGAGTGTCTCCTCCTAGAGTGATCACTCCTATTATAAGCACGATTTGGATAGTGTTGCGTCCCCGATCAGTAAACTCAACTCTCCTCGAGCTAGAATAGTATCTTCTTCTATCTGTTCTTCTACGTTCTCTGTCACGGGAATCCTCAAAGTGTATAAAGTCCTCTGACCTTCTATTCGAAGGAATTGTCTGTTGCCTTCTCGATCAACTATAACTCTACTCAGAGATCTATCCTATCTTTGACGTTGTCTGTCCGGAGATGGTCCCTGTGATCTAGGTCTCTCCACCGGAGACGGCAGTCTAGAATTCACTGTAACCTCAGAAACAGGTCCTTCCCTATTCTTTTTCACAACGAGAGCTTCTCTTGGTATTCCATATTCACCACCAGCTTCAGTAAGGATATAGTCTTCTGCACCCATTTTTCCTCTAGCTACCATGATAAGATGAACTGAGGTCCTCCTCTATCCGTATGTAAGGGATACAAATTGTAGTACATCTTCCTTGTATACAAGTAGTTACTTGCTTGGGGCACATATTGAAGATGATGTGTGGTCCATTAGATCTTGATCTGACAGTAGCCATTGCACATGAGAAATAAAATTCTGAGTAAAGGAAAATTGATTATATTGTGACATTAAATGATATCCTTCTCACATTAGGAAATCTTATAAAATTCATATATCTCAAACCACACATTATTTTAATTCCAAATTTTAAGGGAATCTCTTTAATGACTTAAATTACTTCTGTGCAAAGTTTGGAACTAAAACACAAAAATAAAAGAGACTTTTCTTCATATGCAAGTCATCCACTCAAAAGGCATATATTATGCAATTCAAATTCATTTTTCTCATTCTTTCTCTAATATTTTCTTACTTTTGATTTCTTTTCTTATTATAAATCAAGTGGAACTAAAACTTAATCAATATTGGCTATCCATGCCACTTTCTAGAGAATTCTACATAATTCTCACATATGCACACAATTTACTTTTATTTCTTTTTTCCCTTTACTTATTATAGGATTTTCTTTTATCCTTTTTCCCTTTTATCCATCGTTGGATTTATTAAAATAGTATACACCATGAAATTGTGCATTCAAGGTATATTTTGTAAAAGAATCCATTCTTTTAAAAAAATCATACAATTTTCCATTGAAATCCCTTTTATTTGAAAAATTGCATTTCAAATCACACAAGAAAAATTGAGGTTATAACATCCTTCCCCTCTTATAAAAATTTTCTCCCAAAATTCAACAAATTAAACAAACAATTCGGGATAAGCATTTTCCATGTCTGTATCCTCTCCATGGTGTTTCCAAAGAACCTTCACCATATCTATCTTTTAATCTTGAGCTTTTTCACCTTGGTTACTAATACCCTCACAGGTAACTCAGGGTAAGTCAACCTCCCTTGGAGTTCAATAGGTTTAATGCATAACACATGGCTCAGGTCCTTCACATAGTGCTTTAGATTGGACACATGGGACACATCATGCATCATACTATACTGAGGGGGTAAGGCTAAATGATAAGAAACTTCACCAATCCATTCCAAAATCTTAAGCGGACCCATGTATCAGGGAGTGCTTTCCTCTATTCTTAGATATAGCTCTGAGGGGTCAGATTTTTAGAAACACATATTTACCCATAGTGAAGTGCGAGTCAGTCCACTCCACATCAACATATGACTTCTATCGATCCCGGGCTCTGTTCAGCCTTGTCTTGATCAAAGTGACTTTATTAGCATACATTTTTAGTTCCTCTAACCTCAACAAGGTCCTCTCATCAACATCCACCCAGTGAAGTGGTGAATAACACATCCTCCCATAGATAGATTCGTATAGCAACATCTCGATACTGGCCAGGTTGATGTTATTCTAAGAAAACTTAGCCGAGGGCAAATACTGCTCCCATGATCAACCTCAATCGAGCACATGTTCTCTCAATAGATCTTCTAACATTTTGATTGTCCTTTTTGACTATCCATCAGTCTGGGGTGATAAGTTGTGCTAAACTTTAGTGTAGTGTTGAGTTCTTCTTTCACTTGCTTCCACAAGTTGGAAGTGAACTTTGGGTCACGATAAGAAATTATCAAACTCAAAACACTATGCAGTCATACTATCTCTATGATATAAAGTTTAGATAGACCTATCACTTTGGTAGTGGTCTTTAAGGAAAGGAAATGTGCTGACTTGGTAAGGTGATCTACCACAACCCATATTGCATCATGACCTCTATTGGTTTTGAGGAGACCCACCACAAAGTCCATGGTGATCTATTCGCATTTCAACTTAGGAATTTCAATTGATTGTAGAAATCCACTAGGTCGTTGGTGTTCTGCCTTTACCATATGACACGTGAGACAACTGGCCACATATGCCTCTATGTCTCCCTTCATCCCAGAACACAAAAAGTATCACTAGAAGTCCTTAAACTTCTTGGTAGTGCCAGGGTATACTGTGTACTTAGAACCATGAGATTCTTACAGATATGATCCTTTAAGGGAGAATTGTCAGGAACCTAAATATGACTCTTGTAACTGATTCCACAATCTACTCCCACTAAGAGATGTGTCTGAGGTTTCTCTAACAAACCTTTCATCTCTTAAGGTCTGGACTGGCTAACTGGGCAGCTACCAACTCGATCAACATGTTTGGTTTTATTTGGATGTTAGCCACATAGATCTGGTCTATTAACAGCGACAGAGTCCACCTAGAAAACTCTTCCAGTTTTCTCCACTGGCTAGACAAGACAGTTGCACACCTGAGACATTTTTGACTAAGAGCATATGCTACAACATTAGCTTTTCTAAGGTGATAGGTGATGGTAAAATCATAGTCTTTTGTATACTCCATCCATCATCTTTGTCTTAGGTTTAGGCCCTTTTGAGTAGGGAGGTATTTCAAGATCTTGTGGCTGGTGAGGATTTCAAAGGTGGCTCCATAAAAATAATGTCGCCAAACCATCATGGCATGTATAATCACAACTAGTTCTAAATCATGTGTTGGGTAGTTCACTTCATTAGGATTGAGATGTCTGGAGGCATAAGCAACAACATGTATGGTTTTCTCTAGCACACATCCAAGCCCCATTTTCGACGCATTGGTGAAGATCATAAACCTTCATTGCCTGATGGTAGATTTAACACTGGAGTTGTAGTCAACTTTTACTTCAACTCATGGAATCGAGCTTCACACAAGTCTGACCACACAAACTTCTAATTCTTCTACATAATCTTGGTGAGTAGAAAAGCATTCTTTGGGAAATCTTTTATGTAGCGTCGATAATATTCAACCAATCCCAGGAAGCTGCAAATCTCAAAAGGTTCTTCAGTGTTGGCGTACGAGTGACACTTTAGAAAGATCCAATGAGATGGTCCCTTCGGATATGATGTGTCCAAGGAACATGACACGATCTATCCAAACTGGCACTCTGAGAATTTCCCATATAACTTTTGCTTTCTCAGAATATCAAGGACTCTATCTAGGTGGTCACAGTGTTGTTCTAATTCATCAGAGTAAACTGAGATGTCATCTATGAACACTATGAAAATTGAGTCCAGGAAAGGTTGCAATGCCCTATTCATGAGATTTGTAAACACACTCAGTGCATTGGACAACCCAAAAGGCATATCCACAAACTCATAGTGGCTATAATGGGTTCAAAAAGTAATTTTCAAGATTTTCTTGCTCTTAACTCACAACTGCTGGTACCGGACCTCAAGTCAATCTTTGAAAAGATCTGAGCAGACTTAAGTTGGTCAAACATGTCATATATATAGGGTAGAGGACACTTATTCTTAACGATAGTCTAGTTGATCATTTTGTTGTCTATGGACATTCTGAGCGATCCATCATTCTTCTTCACAAAGAGGACTAGTGCTCCCCATGGTGATGTGCTATGCCAGATAAAGACTTTGTCTAGCAATTCCTATTGTTGCTTTTTCAGCTCAAGCAACTTAGTGGGGGCCATCCTATAAGCTGCCCTGGATATAGGCTTTGTCCCGAGAAATAGCTCTATCAATAAGTCTACCTCTCTCTTAGGAGGAATCCTAGAAAATCATCTGGGAACACATATGTGTAGTCCTTGACTACCTCTATTTCCTCTAGGGGCTGCACCTTAGGCTCTAGCTCAGTAACTTCTTCTAGGAAAGCCTGACAACCCTTGGCTATCATCTGCTTTGCCTTCAAGGATGACACATGCAGGCTGGTGGTAGCATCCTTCCTATCTCTAGTGGTGAATGGTGGATGACCTGGTCTCTCTATTCTTATCTTCTTTTCCCTACATTCGATCTTTTCCCTATAAGTATAGAGTCAATCCATACCAATGATCACATCAAAGTCATTCATGCCAAGGAGGATAAACTATGTAGGAAGTTCATTATCTAGATACTTAGTAGGTATCACTGGGGTTTTCAAAAGAGACGTAAAGATCCAACCACTTGGGGTTGTGACATCCAAAACATATACTAAATCCTTGATGTCCAAACAAAGCATAGTTGCAAGATTTTTCAAAATAAAAGTATTTGTAGAATCAGAGTTAAAAATGCTTTTACATTGTGTCCCATGATCTCAAACATGCCTAGATTATTTTTCATAACATGTCATACTACTGCATGCTTAGCTTTAAAACATGAAAGAAAATTCTAAGGATTATTATCCTCTATCAACCAGTTAGCATTAACTTGAGCTTCTTCATTGTCGATGGCAAACACTCGAGGTTCCCTTCACTCTCTAGCAGGGGTGGCTGTGGCTACTGAATGGGTTGCTACATGTTGGGCTACTATAGGGCCCAAACCTCTTAGGCCAAGTAAAGGACAATTGGCTTGGAAGTATCCCTCTTACTGGAAATAGAAACACACCTTCTTCTTATAGCAACACTCACCTGAATGCCACCTTCCACAAGTGTGACACCTAGGATGGTTGTTATCCTTGTGGGGTTTTCCCTTGTCTCCATGTTTTTCCTTGGCATGGTTACATCCTTGTCCTTTCTTGTGATCATTCCTTGGGCCATATGTGCCTTTAGTGAAACCCTAATATCCCTTGGAAGGGTTTTTAACATGCATTGTTGTCTTCTCCATGTCCAGGGTGGTGTTGTAGGCCTCGGTGAAGTTTGTTGGTTTTCTTGCCATCACATGTGGCTTGATGGCAGGATGAAGACACTCCACAAAATGGTCCACCCATCTTTCCTCAATCATCATGTATCTGAGCCGCTCTAGAATGTGGAACTTGCGACCAAAGTCTGTGACTGATAAGTTACCTTGGACCAGGTTGATAAACTCCTTTTCCTTTTCTTTCTTGGCTGAGATAGGAATAAATCTGGCTGAGAAGATGGTTTTGAAGTTGTTCCAAGCCATCATGTCTTCATTCAGGTCTTGACCCATGATGTGGTTCTTGATGCGATGATTTTGAGTCACATTTATAGAGTTGTTTTACTTGCGTTTTATGTGTTTATTGGTCACTTTGGTGGTTAATATTTCATAATTCACTTACTTTAGTCTATAATCCTTCTCAGTTTCAAATCTCTCTTATTTTATTATTTTGAGCATAAATGATTAGAATTATAGGTTTTATTTCGACCGATGTGGTTTTGTTTTGCAATTTCAAGAAAAACACATATCTGCAGCTGTCGATACCATCAACATATGTCAATACTATCGACACAGCCATAGGAAGGCAGGCGCAAGGAGCAGCGCAGAGTTGATACCATCGACTGGGAAGTCGATGGTAGCAACTTACCGTCAGGTTGCCAACGACCAGCCAGTCGATACTATCAACCCCAGAGTCGATACTATCGACACGTGTAGCTTCAGCGATGGAAAAGGGATAGAATTGACGCCTAAGGGTGTCGATACCATCGACCCGCGCCGATGGTATCGAGCCAGGATCAGGAGCAATGACAGAAAAGAAAGAAGGCTTGCCGATATCGTGAGGGGTCGATACCATCGACCCGCGTCGATGGTATTGACACCGTCAGATTAAAGTTTGTTTCAGATCGGCTCTAATCCAACAGTTGTGATATTTTTGCAACCTAACTCGGTGATTATACCTAATGACGGTGGCCAAGAGTAGGGGATCACGTCATTAGCCGTTGCACATGTCCCGAGAAGGTGTGGAGAGAAGAACGGAGCCCAGAAGCATGCCCCGACCGTTCCGGAAGCCGAAGAAGACGTTTTCCACCACCGAAAGGCTGTAGATCGCGCACTCTACGCCGAGGAACGATTGGATCTTCTCCGTTCAGGGGTTTCATTATTTTATCCACATTGTTATCCATGTTTCCCTTTCTGCAACCATGTCTTGCTCTGAGATGAACATGTGGGGCTAATCCCCTTTATCTTTAGGGAATGCCCCTTTTCTCCAAAGCTTCCATGCCTCGAATTCTATTCGGTATCATCCTTCTATCCGTAATAACTATCATCTCTAAAAATCTTTTCCCCCATCTCCCAATCTCTCTGGGTATAGAGTTAGCAACTTTTTGAACCATTGAACCTATATTACTAGATCTAACCAACTCGGACCTCAACTCTCTAACAAACGGCATGGTCCTCCATGGTTCGATAGCATCCTTCCACAAAATATAGTAGACTTCCTGGTCATCAATCTCAATACATGACACTCATAGCATATGATCATATCCCAGTTTCATCCCAACAATGCCTGCCTGTACATATGCCAGGACGAAGTATGGTGCCTTGAGCCAGGCATGGAACACCATGCAAATATCTGCATTTTGATTTCGAATCAGGCCTGCAGCCCACCTCCTACATAACCCATCTTCTCCCTTATTTCTTCCTATAGTCAAGTTCATTTTCAAGTTATGCAAGTCAAGCTTCATCCACCTTATCAGTTGAATTTCTCTCATTTTCGTCTTAGGCTTAGTAATCCCGCCATCTCTCATCCTATTGTAAATGCTCGATCCATGTTCAATGGAGAAGGATCTATGATGAATCATGTTGTTCAAAGAAGAGATGATTAGGTTCCATTCAAACTCCCATCCTCACAGTTTGTCCCCAAATCTAGATGCACAACGTATCCTCCAAATGTTGTGGGGTATGTTAACAGCTAGCCTTCCTGCAATCCAGTCTGAGATCCTCCTGGAGTAGCCTTTCTCACAAGTATCAAGAAGTGTTAGTATATCATGAGGTTCCTGCATCAGCGTCAAAAGGGAAAATCTGTTCCAGAAGAACATGGCAACCTGTCCATGGAAGAAAAGGTGATCAACATCTTCTACTCTCGGATCATCACAACAGTTACACCTCGATACAAGGGGGATGCAACATCTATGTTGAACATTATCATCTGTAGGAATAGATTTTTTAGTCATCTTCCATATGATAGCACTCGCCTTAGGGGCGTCCAGACCCCATATTTTTCCTAGAGCATCCAGTCCTCCCGCTCTTGGTTGCATCAGAATCTTCTTTACTGATTTCATAGTGAAGCGACCCTTTTGGTCAACACCCCACACCAATTCATCATCTACGTTCGTTATCCAAGCACCTGCTTTTTTTATCAGCTCTACACCTTGGTCATCAACCACCTGTTGGATCGTCTCCCAATCCCATCCATCTTCTTCATTCCAGAAATCTCTAACCAAGAACGGCAGCCTTCTATCACTAGCAAAGATGGCATGGTTAATGAGTCTCTCATCACACCACCATGAGTCCCAGAAAGGGATATTACCTCTCCCAATCGACCATATAAAAAAAGAAAACATTCTAGGGAACATGTCCCATATCTTTTTCCAGAAAGGGGACGGATATCTACTAATCTTTAAGTGATTAGGATAGTTTCCAGACCTACCTGTTACATGGTTAGCATACTTATCTCTGCAAAAAGATGCCCACAAAGTCTCAGTATTGAGAACTTCCCAACATGCCTTAGCAACAAAGGCATCAATGATCATCTTCAAGGAAGTGAGACCAAGACCCCCATCTATCATCAGTGTAGCAACTCTTTCCCATCCGACCTATGCTTTTCTCTGGTGATTCTCCCTGTCCGCCCATAGAAAGCTTGAAAATTTTCTCTCTATATGCTGGATGATACCTGCTGGAATTCCCACCGCCGCTTCTGTGTAGACAGTAATGGACAACATCACATGAGCAACCAGTAACCTTCGTCCTACAAAAGATAGCAATCTAGATTTCCATGCAGCCACTTTAGTGTTCACTTTTCTAACAAGAAACTCGTAGTCAATTAATTTTGTCCTTCCTTTAGAAATTGGTATGCCAAGGTAAGTAAAAGATTGAGTCGCCTTATCTACTCCAAAGTCCTTTGCTATGTAATCTACCTTTGCTTGATCATACCCCCCAATCACACAAATAGATTTTTGTCTATTGATTATCTGACCAGTTGCCTTTTCATATAAATCGAATGCGCTTCTAACTATATTGATTTTCTGCTGGTCTGCATTGTAGAACATCACAAGATCATCAGCATAGAGAAGCATTGGAGGCACCACCCCATATCCTCTTGTACAGAAATTGGCAATGGACCGATCACTCGCCAGTCTACTAATCCTTCTGCAAAGAAGTTCCTCAAAGATAATGAACATGAATGGTGATATAGCATTACCTTGCTTTAAGCCTTTTCCAAACTGATAAAACCCAGCTGTATCCCCACCAATAGTAATCGTAGCTCAGGTGTGTTTAAAGAAACTCATACATAGATCGATCACCTCGGGTAGAAACCCAAAAGCAGCAAGACATTTACACATCACCTGCCAATCCACTCTGTCATATGCTCTTGACATATCGAACTTAACCACAATATTAGGAAATTCATGACCTTGATTGATATCATGCATCAACTCTCTAGCCAGCCTGACATGATGAGTAATATCATTTCCCTTCAAGAAAGCTCCCTGTGGATGGGATATCATCTGGGTCATCAATGGAGCCAACCTGTTACTAAGGATTCTAGCAAGGATTCTTAGGGTCAGATTCTCAATCGAGATAGGTCGGAAATCAACGGATAACTTCTTGGGAGAGTCGATCTTCGGAATAAGGAGGATTCTACATCAGAACAAACCTCTATGACACATCTGTCCTCTAAAGAAACCATCTTCCAGGGAGAGGAAATCATCCCTAATAATATGCCATGCAGCTGAAAAGAAAGGTAGGGTAAAACCATCTGGCCCAGGGGCTGTATTTGGGTCCATTTCCTTCAATGTCTTCATAATCTCGTCCTCATGAGGGGTGGCCATCAGTGAGCAGCTATCATCTGTCGAGATAGTCTCTGGGATGTCCTATAGACATTGTTCTAAGGAGATGCTATCTATCTCAACTTCCTCATTGTATTGTTGCTGGTAATGTGTCGCCGCTATCTGAGCCATCTCAGCATGGTTCGTTATCACAGTACCATCAGGCAGTGTCAATGCATTTAGCCTTCTGTGTCTTCTCCTAGCTTTGACTACCGAATGATAAAACCGAGTGTTGCGCTCACCATCTTGTAGCCAACTAATTTTGGCCTTCTCCCTCCAAATAGCCTCTTCCACATCTAGAAGCTGCTCAAGCTCATTCTCTGCAGTCTTTAAGTTTGACTCATTGAGTGGAGTGGGATTTTCATCAAACACAGCCTGTGTAGTGAACACCACGTCCTCTAAATCTTTGATACGTTGATTATTGTCTCCAAACTTTGTCTTACTCTAGGCCCTAAGAGCACCTCTTACTTGCTTCAATTTATGATAGAAAACGAACGATGAATGTCCAACGACTCTCTCTTCCCAGATCTGCTCAACAATCTTCAAACATTCAGCCTCCCTTAGCCATGTCAACATGAATGAGAAGTGAGCTTTCCTATCAGTAAAAGCCTATGCACCCGAGATAGTTATAATAGGGCAGTGATCCGACACCCGAGATCTGGTAAGGTGTATAGACCGAGTCGTGGGTTTCTCCGCAAACCATGCTCCATTCATAAGAACCCTATCTAACATCTCCCAAATAGTAGGCGTGAGTATCTGTTTGTTAACCCGAGTAAACCGGCTTCCTTCAAAAGGCACCTCCTTCAAGAGAGCATCAGCAGTAAGAGCATTGAAATCAAACATTTCCGGATAAGTTCGAGCATTTCCCCCACGTTTCTCCTGGGCCTCTCGTACAACATTAAAATCACCTGCTATGATCCATTTCATGTCACCTATTTCACTAGACATGATGATAATCTCTTCCCATAAATCTCTCCTGTGGGCACAATCACAACTTGCATACACAGCCGTAACAAAGAAGGATGAACCATCTGAGGCCTCACATCTAACAGTATTGTGTTGTCTATGTCTTATAAAAATCACTGGCTTTAGGTTCATGTCCGCATATACCCATATCTTTCCTTCCTCTATATGGTTGTCAACCACCCAATCTAGGCATACCACATCTAACAGCTCAGCAGCCTGTTCAGCATGTAAGAAAGGTTGAAAGAGGCAAACAATGCCCGGTTTGAACTTACTACAAAGTCTCCTCAGCACCCTTCTAGTTGGGTTGTTAGCAGCCCCTCTAATATTCTAGAATATTGACTTACTATCGATAAGAAAACGAAACTACTCTTCTCATCTCAGTCACTATCAAGTCAGTGACTAAACCTCCATTCATCCTCATCGCTAAAATCAACGTAGGCAGCATGTCTCTCATCCTCTGAGTGTCTCCTCCTAGAGCGATCACTCCTATTATAAGCACGTTCTTGGATAGTGTTGCGTCCCCGATCAGTAAACTCAACTCTCCTCATGCTGGATCTGTATCTTCTTCTATCTATTCTTCTACGTTCTCTGTCACGGGCATCCTCAAAGTGTATAAAGTCCTCCGACCTTCTATTCGAATGGTATTGTCTGTTGCCTTCTCGATCAACTATAATTCTACTCGGAGATCTATCCTGTCTTTGACGTTGTCTGTCCGGAGATGGTCCCTGTGATCTAGGTCTCTCCACCGGAGACGGCGGTCTAGAATTCACTGTAACCTCAGAAACAAGTCCTTCCCTATTCTTTTTCACAATGAGAACTTCTCTTGGTATTCCATATTCACCACCAGCTTCAGTAAGGATATAGTCTTCTGCACCCATTTTTCCTCTAGCTACCATGATAAGATGAACTGAGGTCCTCCTCTATCCGTATGTAAGGGATACAAATTGCGGTACATCTTCCTTGTATACAAGTAGTTACCTGCTTGGGGCACATATTAAAGATGATGTGTGGTCCATTCGATCTTGATCTGACAGTAGCCATTGCGCATGAGAAATAAAATTCTGAGTAAAGGAAAATTGATTATATTGTGACATTAAATGATATCCTTCTCACATTAGGAAATCTTATAAAATTCATATATCTCAAACCACACATTATTTTAATTCCAAATTTTAAGGGAATCTCTTTAATGACTTAAATTACTTGTGTGCAAAGTTTGGAACTAAAACACAAAAATAAAAGAGAATTTTCTTCATATGCAAGTCATCCACTCAAAAGGCATATATTATGCAATTCAAATTCATTTTTGTCATTCTTTCTCTAATATTTTCTTACTTTTGATTTCTTTTCTTATTATAAATCAAGTGGAACTGAAACTTAATCAATATTGGCTATCCATGCCACTTTCTAGAGAATTCTACATAATTCTCACATATGCACACAATTTACTTTTATTTCTTTTTTCCCTTTACTTATTATAGGAATTTCTTTTATCCTTTTTCCCTTTTATCCATTGTTGGATTTATTAAAATAGTATACACCATGAAATTGTGCATTCAAGGTATATTTTGTAAAAGAATCCATTCTTTTAAAAAAAATCATACAATTTTCCATTGAAATCCCTTTTATTTGAAAAATTGCATTTCAAATCACACAAGAAAAATTGAGGTTATAACATCCATCCCCTCTTATAAAAATTTTCTCCCAAAATTCAACCAATTAAACAAACAATTCGGGATAAGCATTTTCCATGTCTGTATCCTCTCCACGGTGTTTCCAAAGAACCTTCACCATATCTATCTTTTTACTCTTGAGCTTTTTCACCTTGGTTACTAATACCCTCACAGGTAACTCAGGGTAAGTCAACCTCCCTTGGAGTTCAATAGGTGTAATGCATAACACATGGCTCAGGTCCTTCACATAGTGCTTTAGATTGGACACATGGGACACATCATTCATCATACTATACTGAGGGGGTAAGGCTAAACGATAAGCAACTTCACCAATCCATTCCAAAATATTAAGCGGACCCATGTATCAGGGAGTGCTTTCCTCTATTCTTAGATATAGCTCTGAGGGGTCATATTTTTAAAAACACATATTTACCCATAGTGAAGTGCGAGTCAGTCCACTCCACATCAACATATCACTTCTATCGATCCTGGGCTCTGTTCAGCCTTATCTTGATCAAAGTGACTTTATTAGCATACATTTTTAGCTCCTCTAACCTCAACAAGGTCCTCTCACCAACATCCACCCAGTGAAGTGGTGAATAACACATCCTCCCATAGATAGATTCGTATAGCAACATCTCGATACTGGCCAGGTTGATGTTATTCTAAGAAAACTTAGCCGAGGGCAAATACTGCTCCCATGATCAACCTCAATCGAGCACATGTTCTCTCAATAGATCTTCTAACATTTTGATTGTCCTTTTTGACTATCCATCAGTCTGGGGTGATAAGTTGTGCTAAACTTTAGTGTAGTGTTGAGTTCTTCTTTCACTTGCTTCCACAAGTTGGAAGTGAACTTTGGGTCACGATAAGAAATTATCAAACTCAAAACACTATGCAGTCATACTATCTCTATGATATAAAGTTTAGATAGACCTATCACTTTGGTAGTGGTCTTTAAGGCAAGGAAATGTGCTGACTTGGTAAGGTGATGTACCACAACCCATATTGCATCATGACCTCTATTGGTCTTGAGGAGACCCACCACAAAGTCCATGGTGATCTATTCGCATTTCAACTTAGGAATTTCAATTATTGTAGAAATCCACTAGGTCGTTGGTGTTCTGCCTTTACCATCTGACACGTGAGACAACTGGCCACATATGCCTCTGTGTCTCCCTTCATCCCAGAACACAAAAAGTATCACTAGAAGTCCTTAAACTTCTTGGTAGTGCTAGGGTGTACTGTGTACTTAGAACCATGAGCTTCTTACAGATATGATCCTTTAAGGGAGAATTGTCAGGAACCTAAATATGACTCTTGTAACTGATTCCACAATCTACTCCCACTAAGAGATGTGTCTGAGGTTTCTCTAACAAACCTTTCATCTTGTCAAGGTCTGGACTGGCTAACTGGGCAGCTACCAACTCGATCAACATGTTTGGTTTTAATTGGATGTTAGCCACACAGATCTGGTCTATTAACAGCGACAGAGTCCACCTAGAAAACTCTTCCAGTTTTCTCCACTGGCTAGACAAGACAGTTGCACACCTGAGACCTTTTTGACTAAGAGCATATGCTACAACATTAGCTTTTCTAAGGTGATAGGTGATGGTAAAATCATAGTCTTTTGTATACTCCATCCATCATCTTTGTCTTAGGTTTAGGCCCTTTTGAGTAGGGAGGTATTTCAAGATCTTGTGGCTGGTGAGGATTTCAAAGGTGGCTCCATAAAAATAATGTCGCCAAACCATCATGGCATGTATAATCACAACTAGTTCTAAATCATGTGTTGGGTAGTTCACTTCATTAGGATTGAGATGTCTGGAGGCATAAGCAACAACATGTATGGTTTTCTCTAGCACACATCCAAGCCCCATTTTCGATGCATTGGTGAAGATCATAAACCTTCATTGCCTGATGGTAGAGTTAACACTGGAGTTGTAGTCAACTTTTGCTTCAACTCATGGAATCGAGCTTCACACAAGTCTGACCACACAAACTTCTAATTCTTCTGCATAATCTTGGTGAGTAGAAAAGCATTCTTTGGGAAATCTTTTATGTAGCGTCGATAATATTCAACCAATCCAATGAAGCTGCAAATCTCAGAAGGTTCTTCAGTGTTGGCGTACGACTGACACTTTAGCAAGATCCAATGAGATGGTCCCTTCAGATATGATGAGTCCAAGGAACATGACACGATCTATCCAAACTGGCACTCTGAGAATTTCCCATATAACTTTTGCTTTCTCAAAATATCAAGGACTCTTTCTAGGTGGTCACAGTGTTGTTCTAATTCATCAGAGTAAACTGAGATGTCATCTATGAACACTATGAAAATTGAGTCCAGGAAAGGTTGCAATGCCCTATTCATGAGATTTGTAAACACACTCAGTGCATTGGACAACCCAAAAGGCATATCCACAAACTCATAGTGACTATAATGGGTTCAAAAAGTAATTTTCAAGATTTTCTTGCTCTTAACTCACAACTGGTGGTACCGGACCTCAAGTCAATCTTTGAAAAGATCTGAGTAGACTTAAGTTGGTCAAACATGTCATATATATAGGGTAGAGGACACTTATTCTTAACGATAGTCTAGTTGATCATTTTCTTGTCTATGGACATTCTGAGCGATCCATCATTCTTCTTCACAAAGAGGACTAGTGCTCCCCATTGTGATGTGCTATGCCAGATAAAGACTTTGTCTAGCAATTCCTATTGTTGCTTTTTCAGCTCAAGCAACTTAGTGGGGGTCATCCTATAAGCTGCCCTGGATATAGGCTTTGTCCCGAGAACTAGCTCTATCAATAAGTCTACCTCTCTCTTAGTAGGAATCCTAGAAAATCATCTGGGAACACATATGTGTAGTCCTTGACTACCTCTATTTCCTCTAGGGGCTGCACCTTAGGCTCTAGCTCAGTAACTTCTTCTAGGAAAGCCTGACAACCCTTGGCTATCATCTGCTTTGCCTTCAAGGATGACACATGCAGGCTGGTGGTAGCATCCTTCCTATCTCTAATGGTGAATGGCGGATGACCTGGTCTCTCTATTCTTATCTTCTTTTCCCTACATTCGATCTTTTCCCTATAAGTATAGAGTCAATCCATACCAATGATCACATCAAAGTCATTCATGCCAAGGAGGATAAAATATATAGGAAGTTCATTATCCAGATACTTAGTAGGTATCACTGGGGTTTTCAAAAGAGACGTAAAGATCCAACCACTTGGGGTTGTGACATCCAAAACATATCCTAAATCCTTGATGTCGGATGACCTCAGTTCGATGACCTGGTCTCTCTATTGAACTCCAAGGGAGGTTGACTTACCCTGAGTTACCTGTGAGGGTATTAGTAACCAAGGTGAAAAAGCTCAAGAGTAAAAAGATAGATATGGTGAAGGTTCTTTGGAAACACCGTGGAGAGGATACAGACATGGAAAATGCTTATCCCGAATTGTTTGTTTAATTGGTTGAATTTTGGGAGAAAATGTTTATAAGAGGGGATGGATGTTATAACCTCAATTTTTCTTGTGTGATTTGAAATGCAATTTTTCAAATAAAAGGGATTTCAATGGAAAATTGTATGATTTTTTTTAAAAGAATGGATTCTTTTTTCAAAAATCTTGCAACTATGCTTTGTTTGGACATCAAGGATTTAGGATATGTTTTGGATGTCACAACCCCAAGTGGTTGGATCTTTACGTCTCTTTTGAAAACCCCAGTGATACCTACTAAGTATCTAGATAATGAACTTCTTACATAGTTTATCCTCCTTGGCATGAATGACTTTGATGTGATCATTGGTATGGATTGACTCTATACTTATAGGGAAAAGATAATATCGTACATCTTTCTTATTACGACTCTAGACCCTTTTTATTTGAAAAAAAAAGAAAGAAGACTATGCCTTCGCCATATTGAATATGAATAATAAGTAATAATAGCATGGCACTTTAAGTTCGATATGAACAAACATTTTTTGTTTTTTCATAACACAAGATTACATATCGAAATAGTAGTATGAAACAAAGATGATTTCCAATTTGGTCTTTTTATTTTGATATTATGTATCAGAGACCCATTTCAGCGTCACAAACCATTTTTCTTACACACTAAAAGTTTCTTTCTGATAGTGATATTTATTTATGAAAGAAAGAGTAAGAAAATGAAAAAAGAATTTTTTTCTTCATTTTGATCGGATTAAAAAAACCTTGGGATTGCTAAAACTAAATCAAAAATCAAATAAATATATAAAGCAACAGAACCATCGTAGTATTTTTTTAATTCCTAAGAAAGGAATACAAAAAGAAGGGCGGTAAATGGATTATTCAACAATCTGAATCGAATAGATTCTTTTTTTGTTTCTTTTCTGTTTGTTTTTTATTCAATGTAAAGAAGGGAAAAGGAAATTCCATTGCAGAGCCATATGCATAAAAAATGCCTGTACGGAATCTGGTCCTAAATCAAGGATGACACATGCAGGCTGGTGGTAGCATCCTTCCTATCTCTAATGGTGAATGGCGGATGACCTGGTCTCTCTATTCTTATCTTCTTTTCCCTACATTCGATCTTTTCCCTATAAGTATAGAGTCAATCCATACCAATGATCACATCAAAGTCATTCATGCCAAGGAGGATAAAATATATAGGAAGTTCATTATCCAGATACTTAGTAGGTATCACTGGGGTTTTCAAAAGAGACGTAAAGATCCAACCACTTGGGGTTGTGACATCCAAAACATATCCTAAATCCTTGATGTCCAAACAAAGCATAGTTGCAAGATTTTTCAAAATAAAAGTATTCATAGAATCAGAGTTAAAAATGCTTTTACATTGTGTCCCATGATCTCAAACATGCCTAGATTATTTTTCATAACATGTCATACTACTGCATGCTTAGATTTAAAACATGAAAGAAAACTCTAAGGATTATTATCCTCTATCAACCGGTTAGCATTAACTTGAGCTTCTTCATTGTCGATGGCAAACACTCGAGGTTCCCTTCACTCTCTAGCAGGCGTGGCTGTGGCTACTGACTGGGTTGCTACATGTTGGGCTACTATAGGGCCCAAACCTCTTAGGTCAAGTAAAGGACAATTGGCTTGGAAGTGTCCCTCTTGCTGGAAATAGAAACACACCTTCTTATAGCAACACTCACCTGAATGCCACCTTCCACAAGTGTGACACCTAGGATGGTTGTTATCCTTGTGGGGTTTTCCCTTGTCTCCATGTTTTTCCTTGGCATGGTTACATCCTTGTCCTTTCTTGTGATAATTCCTTGGGCCATATGTGCCTTTAGTGAAACCCTAATATCCCTTGGAAGGGTTTTTAACAGGCATTGTTGTGTTCTCCATGTCCAGGGCGGTGTTGTAGGCCTCGGTGAAGTTTGTTGGTTTTCTTTCCATCACATGTGGCTTGATGGCAGGATGAAGACACTCCATAAAATGGTCCACCCATCTTTCCTCAATCATCATGTATCTGAGCCGCTCTAGAATGTGGAACTTGCGACCAAAGTCTGTGACCGATAAGTTACCTTGGACCAGGTTGATAAACTCCTTTTCCTTTTCTTTCTTGGCTGAGATAGGAATAAATCTGGCTGAGAAGATGGTTTTGAAGTTGTTCCAAGCCATCATGTCTTCATTCAGGTCTTGACCCATGATGTGGTTCTTGATGCGATGATTTTGAGTCGCATTTATAGACTTGTTTTACTTGCGTTTTATGTGTTTATTGGTCACTTTGGTGGTTAATATTGCATAATTCACTTACTTTAGTCTATAATCCTTCTCAGTATCAAATCTCTCTTATTTTATTATTTTGAGCATAAATGATTAGAATTATAGGTTTTATTTCGGCCGATGTGGTTTTGTTTTGCAATTTCAAGAAAAACACATATCTGCAGCTATCGATACCATCAACATATGTCAATACTATCGACACATCCATAGGCAGGCAGCCGCAAGGAGCAGCGCAGAGTTGATACCATCGACTGGGAAGTCGATGGTAGCAACTTACCGTAAGGTTGCCAATGACCAGCCAGTCGATACTATCGACCCCAGAGTCGATACTATCGACACGTGTAGCTTCAACGATGGAAAAGGGATAGAACCGATGCCTAAGGGTGTCGATACCATCGACCCGTGCCGATGGTATCGAGTCAAGATCAGGAACAATGACAGAAAAGAAAGAAGGCTTGCCGATATCGTGAGGGGTCGATACCATCGACCCGCGTCGATGGTATCGACACCGTCAGATTAAATTTTGTTTCAGATCGACTCTAATCCAACGGTTGTGATATTTTTGCAACCTAACTCGGTGATTATACCTAATGACGGTGGCTAAGAGTAGGGGATCACGTCATTAGCCGCTGCACATGTCCCGAGAAGGTGTGGAGAGAAGAACGGAGCCCAGAAGCATGCCCCGACTGTTCCGGAAGCCGAAGAAGACATTTTCCACCACCGAAAGGCTGTAGATCGCGCACTCTATGCCGAGGAACGATTGGATCTTCTCCGTTCAGGGGTTTCATTATTTTATTTACGTTTTTATCCATGTTTCCCTTTCTTCAACCATGTCTTGCTCTGAGATGAACATGCGGGGCTAATCCCCTTTATCTTTAGGACCGGGAGTAGTCCGGGGAAGCATTGCATGATGTTTTTATCATAGTAATTCATCATTTGTCTCTTAAATTCGTGGTATTATTTCATTTTCTTAATTATATTATTATGCTTGATCACCATAATAATAATAATTATTTTATCATAGTAATAATAATGCGGGGCTAATCCCCTTTATCATAGTAATTCATCATTATTTTATCCACGTTTTTATCCATCTGACGCCCATAAGTTGCCCCACCGCCTCTGCTCCAGTTCTTCTCTTGCAATGTCCATTGTTCTTCTTCTTCAGTTTTAATCTCGTTGCTTCTATCCTTTGACCGGAAGCGTGGGAAAAGGTACTGCTACTAAAACTGCATTTTTTTTCTGTGCTACTTGTTTTATTATTCTCTTGCAATTGTTGTTCTTGCGTGTTGTTATGCTGTTTGATTCAATCATGTGTTGGTCATTTAGTTTTAGGTAACGATTCCAATGTGCATCCTTCTTCATGTGTATCCCAGATTTGTGTTCACTGTAATGTACTGTTCACTGCCAATGCTTGCTTATTTCTTCATATGTGTATCCCAATAGTTTACTGTAATCTGTTAATTACTACCAGTGTTTGCTTCTTTCTTCATTTGCGTATCCAAATTTTGAGTTTCCTATAACGTATCTCCTCTTTACATAAAATAGCCATATAAATTAAATCTCAAACCTTATAGCCTTCATTCGGAACTCACATTGTGATGTTTGATAAGTGGGTAATATTACTATGGATTGAGAATGGGTTGATGTTTAAAAATAGACATGTAGTAAGCTAAGTGTAATGATTTATTAAAATTATATGGGTCAAATGGAATATGTAAGAGTCTAGTCACCACTTAATTGATATATAGAAAATTTGATCATATAAAATCTAGTTGACAAAGCCACTCTCCTCTTACCCCTTTTCTTCACTAGCATAGTGCCCAGAATCCTGACTCCACACTATCTATTTTGGCAATTAGAAATTTACGGGAAAAATTAGTAATGATTTAAACTCATCTTATTAGATTAGATCATTCTATGAATTATATGTTCTTCATCAATGGATGACCTAGTTTTCTCAGTCAATGGATGACACTAGTGTTCTTCATCATTTATGGGAAAAACAATCACTACCTTAGATCAACTCTATAGCCAGGACTAGATTTTGTTTTTCCTGAGTATTTGTTGTTGACTTTGCATAGAATATTAGATAAATATAATTTTAATTTATTGTTCCTTCCTAACTTGATAGATTCCGTAGTATATATTGCCTAGTGTTAGACCTCCTGGCTAGGTGTTGTTGCTTGAATGAGTAGCTATGCTAAGAGATTTTAGAAACTGTTTGAGTGGAAGGATGTATGCACATAGATAAGAATTTAATAGACATGAAGATCTTGCAATTACGGGAGCATAGAAGGGTAGAACATATGGTTTATTGTGATAAATATGTTTTTCCTCATATATATTGTTAAGAGATGGTGTCCTTTCTGGGCTTCAAGTACATGTAGCATACTTTTGTGGTGCTTGCGGATAAGTTTGGGAGGTTGAATATCTACTTTGGGACTTTGGCCCTATGGTTGTGTTCTCTATGAGCTCAAAGGTTTTTTTAAGCTGTTTTTAAGCTCGTATCTGGTATTCAGGTTTCTGGTTGCCTCCTTTTCTTTGAGGGATCACCAAATCTAGCTAAGAAATGGCTACCTAGAATATTAGAAAGAGTTTTACCTCCTGAACACAAGGATCAATCCAAATCATATTGTTACAACCTTCACCAACTCTAATTTCAAAATTATCAATATGCCTATCCCGTATAGACAGCGGATTCCTCCAAATCCAAGAATAGATTGACTTTGGTTTACTGCTCCAGACCTATATCAGGTTACTTGATTATTTATATATATATAATCAAGGAATATAAATACCTAGATAGACTGAAAGGAATATAATCAATATACTATTTGAATTGCTCGGGGATAAAAGATTTCTTCTTACTGCTATTTATGGTCACTTGTACGAGTGCTGTTCTGTTTTCTCACTGCGTTGTTTTTGAATGTTTTGTTTTTGGTTGTAAGTATAATATAGCCTGATGTTTTTGCATTTTGCAGAGGCACACTAAGTCATTGTCAACATCTCAGAGGTATGCTCTGGTTGAGAAGTCTAGGCAGAAGCCTCAAGAACGAATGGGTGTTCTTAGTAATGTGGGTTCTTCCTAAAACAACAATTGGATATATTATATGTCTTTTTTCCTTTACCCCCTCCATCTAAAATAATACCCTTTCTGTAACATGTGGTTGTGATGTATGACCTAAAAGCCAATAACTATGGTAATGATCCTCTGCTAAGTGCAGCTCTGTACTTAGAGATTAATTAAAGGCCGACTGCCCAGGGCTCCCATGTGACACATCCATTCCTAATATAATAGTTGGCACTTTGGAGAACTTTGGCATGGATGGAGGATGCTCAGCTGTGGTGAACTTCTCTACATATTCCATCCATGCCAAAGATCTCCTAAGAGCCAACTATTATATTAGGAATGGATGTGTCCCATGGGAGCCCTGGGCAGTCGGCCTTTAATTAATCTCCAGGTACATAGCTGCACTTAGCAGAGGATCATTATCATATTTATTGGCTTTTAGGGCCTGCATCACAACCACATGTTAAAGAAAGGGAATTATTTTAGATGGAGGGGGAAAACAAAAAAAGACAAATATACAAATGTTGTTTTAACAACAAAGGGATCAACGAGGAACCCACATTACTAAGAACACCCATTCATTCTTGAGGCTTCTGCCTAGACTTCTCAACCACAGCAGACCTTTTGTTGAATGCATGTCTGAAGCTTTCCATGGTCATGACAGACATTCTATTGATGCTAAGTGTGCACAAAGATGGTATGCTACTAACTTATAATGATACATATCATACAAGTGAACCAGAAGTTACATTCATTTTACGTCCATGCTTTAGTGCTTCTATTCCCATCATTTGATTTTTAAAGATACCAAACTTATTTACATATCATTTCAATTTCTGTTTGAGACTAGAACTTTGTAATTCTACTATGTCCGCCAATAAAAAATTCTGGTCCTCTTCCTTTTCACTTCCTACTTCTATCTGTGATGAAGTGGAAATAATTATTATAAATTTCTTGTGGGGATAGTGTGAAGGCAAGAATGATATCCATCTTCTTAAGTGGGATGATGTAACCATCTTATTAAGGCAGTCTATGGATCAAATTGATCCATGAGAAATACCTTCTTAAGGATTCTATCTAAAATATTGATATCTACGGTCAACTTTCTTGGTATTTAATTCAGATGATCATACATCTGAATTTAAAATCCTATTACGAAAGATTGCTAGAAACAACATCTCAGTGATGAACAACCTAAAAAAAGAGGGTTTTTCTATACTTCTATATGTTTTCTGTGTAGAAGTTCTAATGAATTTATCATTCATTTATTCTTTAATTGCCATGTAGCTGATTTCATCGGGGTAAGGCTGTTGAGTGTAAACTCATTGATATGATTCCCCTGTATATTTACAAAGTTAATCAAAAGTATAGACATTTTTAAATGTGTTTATTGTACTCCCAGGTTGGAGGCTATTGCTACTCATCTCTGTATCCAAATTGCCATTTTTCGGAAGTGGGTATTTTCCTCTTTTGATATCTAGCAACTATCAATGAATGTAATCTTTTTAGATGGGATAGACACTTCTACAATGTTTCTTTTGGGAGGAAACTTCTTTTCTTCAGTAGTGGTTGGTATATATGAACTGTTTTCTTCTGCTAGTCTATTGTTCTGCTGGTTTACAGTCTCCTACTATCATAATTTGAGTGTTGTGTTATTAACAAGATACCAAACAATGAAATTGTCCCTGTTGTCCTGGTCTGCATGTCATATGTTCTATCTTGGTTGGTGTTAAGTCTTATGCAGCTGACTTATTTTAAGTATTTCAGTTCTTAATTTTATGAGATGTTGTACATGATATCATATACTTATATGTTTGAGTATTTCAGTTGACTTATAGGGACAGTTAGGTATTTGTCTCATAATGCTTGTTATAAGTAATAACAATATGTTGATATTAGATCTAAGAAGAAATAGACTGTCAGTGCCTTTATGCATAGAGATCTGCTACAATATTGAGATTCTATGGGATATGTTGGACATAACCCATAGCATCAGGACCACACACAACTTTGAATCTCCTTTGGTAGAGTCTAAATAGCCATGCGTCAAAATACTCCTTTGTAGTAGAGAGATCGCCTAGTTTGAGAAGAGAAGCTGTGTAGCTAGTCTGACAGTATAAGTAGCCCCTATAATCGAGGATTTTTCTTGAAGGATGTTTCTTCTGCCTCTTTTTTTGCTTCTTATATATTGATAGACTTCATGTATGTCTTCTCCCTTCCCTCCCCTTTTCTCTTTTTCCTTTTTCATGTTGTATATTTGACCCCCTTTTGCTGCAATTGTTGCAAAAAAATCAGTCCTTTTATACTACTATTTCTTTGATTTTTTTCTATTTCCTCTTGTGTCTCCTATTCTAGCTTCTTTTCTTTTCTTTTTTTGCAATTTCTCCTTCATTTCCTGTTCCTGCTATTGCATCTAAATTTTTGTTACTTCTATGTCCCCTCTTATTGCTATTTCCTTGTTACTCATATTAGAAATTCAGATTCTTACTTGCATCTCCTGCTCGCACGTCTACTAGACTACTAGTATCACTTCTATTTGCAAGTTTTCTTCTACTTTTTCTTACTTATTCTTGCTCCTACATGACTACATCTCCTACATGACTACATCTCAAACAGTTGTTCCTCTACTTATTATATATTTTCCTTCATGTAGATGGATTTTCTAATAGATCGGAGTTGGATGTATATTGGGAACAGAGTGAGAAGTGATGTATTCTAGGCAGGGTTACGAAAGTTCATTGAGTTTGCTCTTATCCATCAGAGACCAACTAGACAGGGGAAATTAATATGTCCTTGCAAGGTATGTTTGAACAGATACCTTAAAACAGAGGAGGAGGTATTCTCACATGTATTACATAAAGGATTTGTGCATAGCTATGATGTTTGGACGTTTCATGGGGAGGTGATTGGTAGGAGCAATCCTATTGTGGCACCAAACATGCCTAGCACCGACAATATGCATCATATGTTGGAGGATTTGTTTGGTATGGGTGACACAACAAATGACCACTCTACTGAAGATACAGAGGAACCTGCAAATGTAGATGCACAAAGATTTTACAAGCTACTAAAAGAGGCAGATCAACCACTCTATAGAGGTTGCACAAGTCATTCTAAGCTATTGTATTTGGTTGCCTTGCTATTTCTGAAGGAGGAATCTGGATGGTCCAACGATTCTTTCACAAAGTTGTTACAGTTGATTGTTTCAGGATTTCCAGAAGAAAATTGTCTATTCCCGGAGACGTACTATGAAGAAAATGCGATCGTGAAGGATTTACGACTTGATCATTCTACTATAGACGTATGTACAAATAATTGCATGCTTTTTCGCAAAGATGCAGCTTCAAAAGAAAATTGTGATACTTGTGGTGCTTCAAGATGGAATGAAAAGCAATACAAAACAAAGGGAAAGAAGGTAGCTGCTAAGTTCATGTATCACTTCCCTTTGATACCTCAGTTAGAGAGGCTCTATATGTCTTCATCTATTGCTAAAGATATGATTTGGCCATCAGAAGTAAAAGGAAAGGATGGTCGTATTCATCATCCTTCAGACACACCAGAATGGTTGTCTATTGATGCCAGGTATCCAGAATTTGCTGCTGAACCACACAATGTTAGATTGGCATTAGCAACAGATGGATTTAATGCATTTGGCAATATGAGTGCATCACATAGCATCTGGCCTGTGTTGGTGACACCTCTCAATCTTCTGCCTTGGATTCTTATGAAAGAACAATTTATTATGATGTCCCTATTAATCCTAGGTCCACATATGGTTGGCAATGACCTTGATGTATACTTGGAGCCATTAATTGAGGAGTTGCAACTACTTTGGGAGCTTGGAGTCAAAGTTTATGATGCATATAGAAAAAGGAACTTCACTATGCGGGCAATGATTTTATGGACCATTAACGATTTCCCAGCATATGGTGACTTATCTGGTTGGATCACTAAAGGTAAGAAAGATTTGGGATGTCCTTGTTGTAATGTGGAGACTGTATCAAAATGGTTACAGTATGGGAAAAAGCAATGCTATGGTTTCCATCGACGTTTTCTTCCAATGAATCATCCGTATAGATGTGATAGGAACAATTTTGATGGTGAAAAAGATTTTCGAATTCCACCTAAGCCACTATCTGGAGAAGATATACTGAGGCAATTTGATGGATATGAAAATATCACATTTGGAAAAATGAATAAGAGCAAGAGGCTTGGAGATCAAATTCAACCATTACCTCCTGGTTGGAATAAGATAAGCATCTTTTTTCAGCTACCTTATTGGAAGTATTTATCTGTTAGACACAATCTGGATGTGATGCACATAGAAAAGAATGTGTGCGAGAATATTTTAAACACATTATTGGGTGATTCTAAGAAAAGTAAAGACAACTTACAAGCTCGTCAAGATATGAAGAAAATGCACATTCGAAGAGATTTATGGCAAGTAGATGCAGGTGACCGCTATTACTTGCCTCCAGCATCTTACACCATGACTAATGCGCAGAAAGATAAGTTCCTATCTGTGTTAGAAAAGTTGAAAGTTCCTGATGGCTATTCTTCTAACATATCTAGGTGTGTTAGCAAATCTGATAGAAGACTTGTTGGGCTGAAAAGTCATGATTGTCATGTTCTTATGCATCAACTTCTACCTGTTGCCTTGAGACATTGCATAAGCTTATATGTGTACAAGCCTATTGCTAATTTGTGCTCATTTTTCAACAAGCTTTTCTCTAACATTATTGATGTGGAGGAATTCAAAGAATTGGAACAAGAAATTGTTGTCACTCTTTGCCAGTTGGAGAGAATCTTCCCTCCTTCTTTCTTCACCATCATGATGCATTTGCCCATTCATTTATCTTATGAAGCCAGGCAAGACGGATCTGTCCGAACTAGGTGGATGTACCCAACAGAGAGATACTTGAAGAAATTGAAGAAGTATGTAAGAAACAAAGATAAACCAGCTGGTTGTATTTCTAGTGGCTATTTAGCTGAAGAAAGTTTGACATTTTGTGGTAGGTACTTGCATAATTTTGAGACAAAACTGATCCGCACTCCTCATAATGTTGATGGATCTCCAATTAGAGTTGGAGTGTCAAGAAATTTTGACATCCACACTTTGGAACAAGCCCATCGTTATGTCCTTTTCAATAAAGAGGAATTGGATGTTTACAGAAGGTAAGATTTAATTACGTCCTAAAATTCTTGCTGATATTTGTATATATGTTGTACATTAATTTAGACACTTCTTATAAAGCAGTGAACACATGTGTATTCTTCAAGATATGGAACCCAACATTGCCCCACGGACCCTAGAAACAAAACATGCAAAGGAGTTCTCTAAGTGGTTGAAAGAGCATGTATGTCTCAAACATAAATATTGTTGTCACTCTTAATGTTCAAGTTAGTGTAGATTACATTAATGTTTTACTTTTTTATGAAGGTAATGCAAATGCGAGAGATTAGGCCAAACAATATTAGAAATGATTTGAGATGGTTATCCCAAGGCCCTTGTGCTGAGGGAATGTCTTATGAAGGATTTTCGGTCAATGGATATCGTTTCCGTTCAAAGCACATTGAAAGTACATGTACTACACAAAATAGTGGAGTGTATTTGTGTGCTGACACTTCAAGTTATTCAAGTGGTAGAGATCAAAATCCTATAAATGCTGAAGTCACATACTATGGCTACTTAGAGGAGGTTATTGAGCTAACTTATGGTCCATGAATCAAAGTTCTGTTATTCAGATGTTCTTGGTATGATGAAAGCACTTCTAACGGGTTGCGAATTGATGAGTATGGGTTCACACAAATCAACACTTCAATGATAAAAAAAGGAGGAACCGTTTATCCTGGCTTCTCAAGCATTGCAATTCTTTTATGTGAAGGATCCTAATGATGATGATTGGTGCACAGTGCTAAAGCATCCTCCTAAAGATTATTCTGAAGTACCTCTTATTGAGAATTGTTTGACTGGTTTACAATCTGATGGTGGTGTAACTAGTGATGTGTCTTGGACGAGGAGTGACACCGAGGGATCTTTTGTTGATAGAACTAAAAAAAGAATGATGGGGCTAATGTTTAGTTCATTAATCTGTCTGTTTTGTTTGCAAGTCTAGAATAATTTACTTGGGGAATATGTTGTATTGCATTTTTTTTGGCAAACTGTTACTATATGGCATATTCTTTGCAATTTATTTAGTCTTGTTTCATATACCAGCAAGTAGGACATCATTATTCTTTTTTGGGATATGAAACCAAGGTACTCTACAAGTTATATGTTTTTCAAATGCTGAATATTCATATGTTGGTGTCTCATATTCTCCGCAATTTATTTGTTTTTCAAATGTAGCTACTACTTTTGTTACTGACATTTCTGCACTAATAATCTAATTTTTTTCCTTGTCAATTGAAGGATGACAGGAAGAAGATTCACTAGATCTAGTTGTAACAACACACCCAGTCAACCTATTGCTGTCCCTCCATCCACAATTGAAGCAAATTGTGAGGATGAACCTACTCTACTGTCCAACAATATTGAAAATGATGTAATAGTTGAAGAAAATGTTGAGGATGAACAGGAGAATAGGAAGTATGGACGTGGGCCTGCAAGTGAGCAAAGCCTACTTCCTAAGCAAGGGCAGCCACGTCACAAGGTCCAATGGGATGATGAAGGAAATGCTATTGGGGAGAATGGTGCCAAATTGAATCGTTATTGTCATATGCTAGCAAGGAAACCACACATATGGCATCTAGACTTGAAGTGGAACGAACAACCAGAACAAGCTTTTGCAGATAGAAAATCATTTATTGAGGTAATCTTTTTCATAAAAAGACCAACAAATTGTATGATTGTTATATCTAAAGTAATATTTTTCATAAAAAGACCAAAAAATGTTTTTCTATGTTTTTGTAGAAATACTTCAATTTAGGCAGTCAACCTAATGCATGGAATCACATTGATGAACACATTAGCAGAGGGATAACAGTGTGGAGGGCACGTGTAAAGAAAGATTACTACAAAAAGTACAAGATTGAACCAGAATTGATGATGAAGAAAGTTGAGAAAAATGCTTCCATAGATATGGACCAGTTTAAAAATCTTGTTAAAGAATGGGGAACCGAGAAGTCTAAGGTACAATGGTTTCATATAACTTGCATGTATACCTATCTACTTTTTCTAATTATATGTTTCTTGTGGTTTAGAAAATTTCCGAGATCAACAAGGCAAACAGAGCAAAAAAAGTGATGGATCATACCACAGGATCAAAGCCATGGAGTTGTTATCAGGCAGAAATGGTATTAATAATGGACACTTGTCTTTCTTAGTATGAGTTGAACATATAATAATGGACACTTGTCTTTATGTTATCTATCATGTGTAGGTCAGTGAAGATCAACCCGTTGTGCCTCTTAACAAATTTTTGGAAAAAGTTTACGACAAAAGCCCACAAGTGGTTAGAGAATGGATATTTGCTTTCCTATGATGTCTACAAAGCTACATATGCTTAGATATCTCAATTTATGCTTTCCTTTTGTGATGCTTTCTAATTACAGCTTGAAATCTCACATATTGTGGAAAACCAAGTAGCAAACCAAGAAGAAATAGATCCTAGAAGTGTTGATAATCTAACACGTGATGCTTATTTGCAAGTTTTAAATCCTTCCAAAAAGGCTAGGATCCGAGGTATTGGAATTGGGCACAAAGAGATAGGACATAGGGGAAAAGCTGCCCGTTTAAGATATGAAATGCTTCTTGAGGAAAGCAATGCAAAGGATGTATGCTGGATTATAAATAAACTTGAACTATTAGTTACAACTAGTCTATTAGATCGATGTTTGTAATTTGTTTTCTATTTCAGGATAAACTTAAGGAACTTGAAGAAACAGTAAATGGATTGAAGAAATCTGTCTCCCAAATAATGACTTGGTACAATCAATCATAGGTAACTCAGATTCAGTTGTCTATGTTAATGTAATATATAATTTTTTTTTGACATTGTTGATGTATTTGTTATAGGATGGCGGTATTAATGTTGATTGTGCAGCTGAATACCCCAATCAGAATACTACATGTGTCTTACACATGCAAAGTGGCACAAATAGGTCGGATGTGGGTTCTTTTCACATACAAGACAATACAAGTAATGGTGCAGATGTAGGCATGTTTCCCAGCCAAAATAATTCAAGCGGGGATGGCTTAGGAAGACTTTCTAGACAAAGCAATTCAAGCAATTCAAGGGAGACTGGAGTAGGCATGCTTTCCATACAAGGCAATTCAAGGGAGAATGGAGTAGGCAGACTTTCCATACAAGGCAATTCAAGGGAGAATGGAGTAGGCAGGCTTTCCATACAAGGCAATGGACATCCACGGATCTTTCAGCCACAGGTAATTCATTACAGCTATAGATTATTTTCAATATTCATACACATAAGAATATTAACAAGTACACTTTATTAAAGGCTGTAGTTGAAAGTTGGTCCCCTTCTTCTAGTAATAATCGACAAAGTTATCCTCAAATGCATAACACACCAACCAAATCTTCATCGGTGTCTTTCACATCAAGAAATCAACGTTTAAATCCTATAAGTAATTCATTTCAGCTTATCTACATTTTAGCCATATCTTGGTCAAGCCTCAATTCATAATATTTCAGATACAAAGTTTATAGTGACTTTTCTTTAGTCAGTGCTGAAGAAGTTGCACATGTTTAGTCTAAACTTTGAATCAAACCTCTGTTCTAATAGTTGAGTAATTAATATAGAGTGGTTGTTCTAGATTTTGCTTAGGAACAGAGTGAATCTTTTGCCTACTTCTGAGTGGACCAACACTCTCTAGGTTATACCTGCTTGTGCACCAACACTCCACGAACTTTAAAGATGGCAGTAATTGTGATGATGAATACTGTTATTGCCTACTATTTCTGCTCCAGATGCCCTTGTCCCCTGCTTGTCCCCTTTTTGGAGTCATTTTCTTAAGGGGCTGTTGATATTATTAACCTTGGAAATGGCCACTCTCTGTATGAGCTAACTCTATTTACTTTGTTTTTAACTTTTGGCTGTCCAAGCTGCTCCAAATTGTTGGGAATTGTTCAAAAACATATATTTATTATTCTTATTATTCTGCGTTGTAATATGGGTCTGAATTGGTTTGTGGCCCTTTCCTTGTTGAGTTCAACTCTAATTATGAATTCGTTTCTGTTCATATATATATTATACATGTATGTCTGCACGTATATATCTGTATATATTGAACAGTAGGGTTTTCTTGATAGAAAATGTGCCTCCTTACCTAGGTATATTTCTTTACGAGTATAAATGTTTATTAATAGCTACATATCATCATATTGAATGGGAAAATGAGGGAAAGGGCAATCAGGATCATAAAAAAATGGATTTCTTTGCTGAGGATGTAATTGAATAGACAATGTATTGAACTGCATAATAGCACACATAATATTTACTGGAATTTCTTTACTGGAATATGTTCACTTATATAGTTGGAAGATTAGATTCATGTATTATATGAATCAAAGTTTATGTTTATTTTGTAAAATGCTGCATCTGTTTTATCAAATAAACATTGTAATTGTATTTAACTTTAGTATGTAGTATGCCAGTATGATTGGAAATAAGAGTTGACACACCCCAACCTGTGGCGACATGCAAAAAGGGAAATTAGTATTACTAATTGTTTCCTGAAGCAAATGTCCAAAAGAATAATTCTATAAGTAGGAAGCTAGGGAAAGACAAAACTTTGCCATATTGATTAATGTAGAATGACGTAATGTTACAACTTCCTTTGTTAGGTCCATAATCTTCTATAGAATGCATGTATTGCTGGATATTTGTGCAGGACTATTGCATTAGATCGAGATTTTTCACCAATGCTTTGTAAAATATTGCAGACCAATGTAGGAGAAGGACTGCTTTCCAAAAAGCAATTCAATAATAAAAACTCTGCCTAGACAAATACGTTGATGCTAGTATTTATAGAAATCCACTAAAAACCTTGGTTGTTGCAACCTTTGTGACTAAAACTCTAGAACTTACCAACAAGCCCCTGAAATGAAATAAGTCCTTTTTGCATGTCGCCACAGGTTGTGGTTCTGTTGATCAGGAATCTATCTTTAGATTCTATTTTAACTCACGCATCTTCATCTG